>VTON01000165.1:0-243149 GCA_009617725.1 Hydropsyche tenuis | reverse complement strand
AGAAAAAAATGTTTTTCTTTTATACATTTTTTTTGGGAAAAAAAATATAATAAAATAATTGAGAACTAGTAAATTATAACTTTTCCAAACCCTTTTAGTCTTTCAGTGGCCATCCTAATACTATATATGTAAATTGTACGTTAGTGGCTAATTTCACATTCAAAGTACTATTTATATATTAAATAATTTGTCATTGTAAAATTTATTTGAAAATAAGATTGATTTTAGATATTATTTATATTTTGTTATGGATTTAAGGATGATTTTGTGAAAATCATCACAAAAACAATATGAAAATATAATAATTTTCCTTTTCATAATATTAAATGTGATCAATAGGACGCATTGATTTTGTTGTGAAAACAATATGAAAATATAATCATTTTCCTTTTCATAATATCAAATGTGATCAATAGATCGCATTGATTTTGTTGTGATGAATTTTAAATGAGTTATGATTTATGAATTTTCCACGAAATACTTGCACGATCAATCTCGTATAGTAAATTCAATGAAATATGATGAAACGAATTTGATCGCCGCACGAGAAAATGTAATCCGATCAAAGGAAAAAAAATAAGACGGACAAAAAAAAACATATGGAAGGACGTGACTTTTTGCAATTTTCCTTCCGGACACACGGAACATGTTCGAGATTATTTTTATGAGGTTTGCGTGTATAAATAAAAAAAATTCACAAATCTAATTATGTACATGCTTATATTTCCAAATAAAATATTGAAAGAGAATGCACGTGAATGGCGCCAAAGAATACTTGTAAGAAACACTACTGTGCATATTTCAAAAGCTGGAAAATTGCACTAGAAATCCCACGAATGCTATTCTTCATAGTCGGATAATGCAATTCTGCAACAAATGTTTTGTATATGTTAAAAATTGCACGAAATTGCTTAGTTCGCATCTGACATAAAATAGTTTTGCGTCTTATGCGAACGATATGGACCATTTATTTTGAAAGTGGTGCAAGTCCATTTTTGAAAAAAAATGAGATATCCCGTAATTCATGCTTAATTTAATGTAAATTTTTTATGTATAATTAGTCCATGTTTAATTTCTTAAAAAATTCCCATGTTTTGTACAGCTTAAAATCGGTCGGTGAATGAAATTGTATAATCGTTGATTTTGAAAGTGGTGTAAGTCCAATTGACACCGGCAGGTGGCTCTGCAGGTGATATGTGTACAGGAAAAAATCGAAATTTACAAATGGCATTGATGTGGTAAAGGTTGTCCAGTCGTTGGAAAATAACATTCACATAATTGATCACAAATTTTTACTCTCGGGGCATTCATACCTTCCGAACGATGCAGATTTTGGCATCATAGAAATGGCATTGCGAAAAAAGAATATTCTGTACACACCACAAGATTATTATGATGTAATAACACAATGTAGAAAACATGACAAATTTATTTTACATGAAATGAAACGAGAGAATTTCGTTTCAACAAAAAATCTTCAAAATGCGATTAAAACAGATTAAAAAAACACTAATGGTGAACAGGTCTATTGGTTGCAAATATGTTGGTTGAGGTTTCTCAAAAGTGCACCATATACTATCTATCTATCTATCTATCTATCTATCTATCTATACTATTATAAAACTGAAAGTCCCCCTGTCTGTCTGTCTGAGACGCTTTTTTTTTAATTAAAGTTTGTCCTTTATACAAACTGTGACGAAACCACCTAGAAAGTTGAAACCTTCTCAAATACCTTAAAAAATAATCCTTTAGTGACTGGCGTACTTTAGAATCTCGAAAAAGGCCGAATTAAATTACGCAAAAAAAATGAATTAATTGAAAATTTTTTCGGAAATTAGTAGGCGCCCCTTTGATTTTTCCGATATTTTTTCACTATTGGGGTTATTTCAATGGCGGAATATCTTGCTATGGATCCCTAAGCGACGATCTATTTCGTATTTCGGACGGGAATGCGATATTCATCGAAATATTTGAGATCCAATGAAATTAAATACGCGAAAAATTCGTTTTGTACGCCAAAAACGGTCTTTCGGCCAAATCTGCCAAATAAGGCCCGACGCCATTTAATTTTGTTCAAATATAAATTAGTATGGAAAAATATGTTGAGCGAAAAACGTATCTATCGACATATAAATAAGTCATAGAATCCTAACCAATAATTTTTTCACATTAATTTATCGCGTCGATTTATCGATTTACCGAATCATACGAATGTCAAACTGTGTAGTTGATTTTTTTATTTATTTTTTTTCAATTTTTTTCAAACTTTTTTTTTAATAAGTTTTAATGATTTTTTTTATTACCATATTTAAGCGTCATGTCAATGTCAAACTGTGGGTTGATTTTTTTTATTAATTTTTTTTCAATTTTTTTTAAACTTTTTTTATGAAGTTTGAATGATTTTTTTTTTATTTCTATAATTAAGCGTACGGTTCTCAAACTTTTTTATAAAGTTTTAATTATTTTTTTTTTTCAATATTTTCGCAATACGAAGTCTAATATCGATTTCATTTTAGATTTTGATTAAATAAATGATATTAAAATAATAAATATTTTCAAGATACGTTTTTTTCGATAAATAATTTTTTTTCGTTTTAACAAAAAGCCTGCGATCCTCAAACTTTTTTTATGAAGTTTAGTGGATTTGGGTGTGTAGCCAGGGCGAGCCGGTACGCCCGAAGGGCTTACCCACTAGCGTTGAGGTATAATATAAAATCGTGCAATCCTCAAACTTTTTATAAAGTTATAATGATTTTTTTTCATTTCTATATTTAAGCGTGCGGTTCTCAAACTTTTTTATAAATTTTTATAATTTTTTTTTAGGTTTCGTTTCAATAAATGATAATAAAATAATAAATGTTTTTAAAATACGTTTTTTTCGATAAATCATTTTTTTCAAATTTTAAATCGATATTAATTTCTACAACTCAATATTAGTGGGTGTGGAGTGTAGCCAGGGGGGCCAAGGTCCTAGCGTGAGGACTGGCGCAGCCAGTCCGAATACGCTAGTTTTATATAAAACATCGATGAAGGACGCCGAATTTAAAACTATAAATTTATTACCCACACGTCCTGGAAGACCGCTAAAATTTGAAAAAATCGCGCTGGCGCCTTTGTATCAAAATTCCAGGCCTTACGAAAAATATAAAACATCAAGCAGTTATTACCTTATATACCACCGGTGCATCATGCATATTTCGAAACACTGCCACATGCAGAGCATAAGTAAATACTATCAGTATCTTGTAATTTTGATAATATAATTAGCGTCTAAAATTAAGTTTTATGTCATGTCATGCGTATTTGTAAACAAAATTGGATTAAAATAAAGTATATTTTAAGAGATATTTGATTTTTCAAAACTGAAATTAAACGATTATTACAAATGTCTAATTTTGAAAGTGGTGTAAGTCCATTTACAGCCCATAAATATGTATAATTGTAGTCTAATTTGTCTGAAACAAATCTATATAATCAAATTAAATATTGATAAAACAATAAAAACATTGCCAGACTTCATATTATTTGCCTATATTTTTTAATTAACAGATATGCAAACCTCTAATTATCTCGAAACAAGAGAAAATGGACTTACACCACTATCAAAATAAACGGTCCATATAATGGGATGGTACTTTGTTGATGCTTTTTAAAATTAAACGCATTAATTATTCAAAATTCGAACTATTTTTATTGCCTTCTTTTTAACTAATGAAACTATAGTCTTAAAGATGACAATCCGAGTTAAAACAAAAAACATAAACAAATACAAACTAACCATTTGATTGGCACTTCCAAAACCATGAAAAGGAAGGAGTGTGGAAACGAAGATAATGAAAAGAAAGAGGTTTAAATTTTAGTGAAAAATATCACAAAAGCGAAATTTTACTAAATTGTTCGTGTACAACACAAAACTATTTGGCACATTAATATTCATAACAATAATTGTAATAATAATAATTTTAGCTTTTAAATTTAGAGTAAAATAAATTCTTATGATTTTTATCATTCTTAAATATTTAAAAGAGCTTAAAATATCCAGTTGTCACATTATATAATATATGTAATATACCCATCAAGAAACATTTCTGTAATTTTGCCGATGATGTAGGTATAACTTATTATCCTACAACCCTTATTACTTTATTGATTCGGTGAAAATTTTTTATTTTAACCGAAAATTTCACAGTACTGAAATAAAATGATGATATGCGAGAATGCCACGCAATGTTTATTTATAATTCGATATCTAAATTTGTGCGATACCAATACGAGTATATGAGTCGGATCTTCGAACAAAGCATGTTCATATTTTTCAATATAGAAGACGTACGTGGGGTTTGAACTTGTACGTTTCCTCCTTTCATTGAATTTCAATATTTTGCTGAACAATGTACACCCATTGAGTATCGAGAACGATTTGGGCCTGAATGCAAAATACAACTTATACCACTTCATTATAATATACATATTATAATATGTAAGGAGAAACAATTTAATTTTGAGTTAAAAGTTGAACTTTGTGTTAACCGATGTCTTGAAAATATAAGCTTTGTATTAAAAATTGCAGATACAAAATGTGACAATTTAATTTTAATAAAATTGTTAATTTAAAAAAATAATAATTTATCTAAAAAATGAATTCCAACTTTTTTCGTAATGCTCAATATATTGAAAATAAACTTAATATTTCGTACTCTATTAGATTCTAAAATAGAAAAAAAAGATTAGATTATAGAGTGGTTTTTGGGGTAGTTAGAAATGATTTGAGGAATAATAGTTAAAAGGTAAGTGTGGTAGTGATGGTGGTATAGATAGAAATAGATTTTGAAGTAAAATTTTTGTAAAGGCTAGTTTGGAAATAGTTTGGAGTAGTTTTAGTGTAATTTAGAGATAATTAAGAATGATTTGAGATAGTTTAGAGGTGAGAGCAATTTTGAAGATGGTGTTTAGAGTAAAAATACATTTTTGAGTAGAAGGGTAAGGGGTAATTTAGAGATAGTTTGGGGTAGTTTTGTAATGATTTGGAGTAGTTAGAAATGACTTAAGATAGTTTAGAGGTGACAGTAGTTTTGAAGATAGTGCTGTGAATAAAAATAGTTTTTGGGTTGGAGCTGCTTATAAGGGTAGTTTTGGAAAGATTTGGAGTAGTTTGGGATAGTTGGAAATGGTTTTGAGGTAGTTTAGAGATGAAAATAATTTTAAAGATGGCGTTATGAGTAAAAGTAGATTTTGGAGTAGAGCTTTTTATAAAAAGCAATTTGGAATAGTTTTAGGATGATTGGGAATGGTTTGGTGTAGTTAAGAAGGTGAGAGTGATTTTGAAAATAGTGTATAAGTAAAACTGGATTTTAAAGTGAGAGTGTATCATAAATATCGAGTATATAGTGACTTGCGAATAACATAAAGATGGGATTAAAATAATCTAATCCTCTTTTTGCATGGTTCCGAAATAACACGGTTCAAGGAAGATTACTTTTTTCACACGGATTTTTCACTTTAACACGGTATAAAAATAATAAAAATATGTATTATTAGGCCACAATGGTAAGATTCAATGCAGGCCAATATACTGATATAATTATATGCATGTAATTATAGTTACTATTAAATAAAAAATTTCAATATTTTTTGATGATTTTACACGGCGAAAATTTTTCATATTGTACATTTTTCATAAAGTACATTTTGATGGAAGTTCTATTCAAATATAGTGATGGAACCTATCTCCAATTTTGTATAGTTACCATACATTTTTTTACACGGTAGTCTCTGGAACGTATCCCTCGTGTAAAAAGAGGATCGGATGTATAACTTTCAGTGTACGTGAAAATTACCGAAACTATTATACAAAAGTTTCCATCTAACAAAAAATAAGATTGAAAATTCCATTCGAGCATATTCGCAATCACCAAATAGAACAATTCATATAATAATTTCGATCGATTCCAATTTCGTATCGAATTACTCGAATTATAATCAATTCCGTAACTGTCTTCAGTATGAATATGGAATCGAGTCGCAAATTAACCGCAAACATATCCAATGTGCCAAACGACCGCTTCGTTTCGGTATATAAACGTGCAAAAGTCGGTTTAGTTGTTTGATTTTGATGAAAATATGTATATATTTTTTTTTTTGGTTTGTATACATATGTTGATAGTTGATGTACGTGTTGTCGGTTTTGAAAATCGTGCGGGGTAAAAATAATAAGTAAATGTGTTTATGTTTCTTAACAGTGTGTGTTTATGTTATGATTTTTGACTTGAGTGAATTTTATATAAGTATGTGGTTTAGGTAGCAAATGGAAAATAATGAAAATGCTCGTATATATATCTAGATTTTTTCATTTAAATAATTTTTTTTCATAGATTATTATATTAATTTGACAAATTTGATCGCGGAGTTTAACTATAATATAAAAACCGAGCTTTTAATATTACACATAAATGGATACTTATATTTTGAAAAAAACTATCTTTATAAATTCATGTATAATATGTACTAACTTTAATGTTGTTACGATTTCTGGAAAATATTCTGGAAAGATTTTTGTAGAACACTTTTAGCGCATTTAGTTGAACATCTGCAAACCCAAAAAATTCTTCCTATTTTTACCACAAAACTAATTTAAAAATAGCCAAAAAACACGAAATACTGAATCAGATTAATTAACAAGATAGATAGTATTATTTTATAACCAATATTTTGATCACAAATTCTTTCGTAATGAGTAAAATGAGAAGATTCTTTGAATTTGCTAATGCTGAATCTCCAAAGAGTCAAAAAATTCGAAGGTGTTCTGCAAAAATCGCTGCAGAATTTTTCCCAGAAATTCTAACACCATCAAAATCAGTATAAAAATTTACAAAGATAGCTTTTTTAAAGTGAAGGTATTCACTTATATTTAGTTTAAAAAAATTGACATTTACAAATAAACTCTGCGATCAAAATTTTCGTTGTAAAAATCCAAAATATAAACTTTTATTCCTCCATTTATCACATTCCATTAAAAATCAAAGCACTTTTTTCACTTATCCATTAAAATCCAAGTAATTATATATTTAAACGGCTAAAAAAAATATCAATAGTATACAATTCAATTAATAAACAATCCCATTCATAAATCTACTTATCACCATTTATATCCAACTCGATTATGACACTCAAAACGTAATTAACTCGAAATAAAGCCCAAACAATTAACAATTCGAACACAATATTCAAAATATCAATATTCTATCGCAATAATATCTAATACGCTTTTATTGGCCGCGTAACGAATTTAGCGAATTGTTGAAACGCATAAGATATAATATATAGGGTGTTCGCAAAGGTGTGTGCAGTTTAAAAGCACTTACTAACGAAAGTGCACTCATACTTTCCGAACACCTTATGTAAGTACTTACTATTCGGCGGAAATTCAATTAACATTACGTTTCATCAAATTAACAGTCAATTTCGCGATTTAATTAAATAATCTGCTTTTGATGTGCGAAAAATATTGCTGAAAGGTTATTGAAAATTGTTTGTTATACGAGAAAAATAATATTTTGCGTGAATTTTTCGCTTATTGAATGCGAAACTTCGTATTATTTTTTTATACTAATTGCCAAATGTTATAAATCGTATACCTTTTGTTCATAATAAAAATCATTGTTGAGGTCGATTTTGGGAAAAGTACAATTTTAATAGTTTAATGTGAAGTATTGAATATCAATTACATATTATCAACTTTTTGTTAGTTTGTTTGTTATTTTTTTAATTAAATCAAATAATAATCAAAATTTAAATATTAGAAATGAATAAGTATAATATTATATTTATATAATATAATAAAAACATTAAAATAGTCTTATTATCAATCATAGTGATTTGGTCTAATTAAAACAAAATGAAATATGATATACATATAATATTTTTTCATTATAAAATGTTATTTCTTCTATTAAATTTGAATATAATACATGACTTTTAAACTCCGAATTCAGCTTTTTATTCATCAAATTCAACTACTAGAAAATATTAAAACCGTTGTTATGTTATAGTTATAAATGAATTATAATCTATTCTTAAATTTAATTTTGATAATCTTAGTAGGAAATTTTTACAAATTTTCAGATACAAAAAAGAATATTTAATTTTTGGCTCATTAAAGAATCATTTTAAAATAACTAATACTTATTTAAATCATTTAATCTACAAATATATAAAAAAAATTATATTCATATTATTTATGAAACTATTTTGTCAATAATAATTATATAAGAAAATTTATTTTAATTCCCAATTTTTGTCAACATCCCTATAAAAGTTTCATTGAAAAAAAACTTATTACTGTATATAAGTAACAATTTCTTATTTAAAAACCGTTCAAGAGTTTGATTTTTCCTTAAATGTGTTTCCATTCTGTTTTTCCGCACATTACGTAAAACGTAATGGAAAAACATCGCTTATATAATATTTATAAGTTTTCTTATGGAAAATTGTCTGTCGTTCGTTCATTGTTCTCGTGTTCTAACAACAAAGGAAACACTTTTTTTTTGTCCTGAAAGTCATTATCTGTGAAGTTTTTGTCATCAGTTGCCGATATGAATCGAATGAAAGATAGTGACTTGTTTTTTTTGTGACTATTCTTATATGCAAGCTATCGATTTTCTAGAGAATAATTGATATATTGTATATATATACTATATTATATATTTATATTTTTTGCAGAACAAAGATTTTTTCCGTCTTGAAAGTATATCATTTGTTTTCATGTTTCATATAATGGGTATAGTACATATAAGATATAGTATTATAGTATAATATATTATAGTATATAATATATCTACACTATTTTATAAAAGTATACACTAGTATATTATATACTTATATATAATACTATAATATTTCCATTTATCACTTATATTACATTCATACATACATACTAATATAAATAAAATTTTATAATATTAATAGTTTTTAAACTTCAAATTCAACCGTTATGAAACATTTTTTTAATTTCTATAAGATCTTAATAATATTTTCAAATGGTCGAATTTTAAGTTTAAAAGTTTGAATCTGAAGCGTAAAAAGTGTATAATAGTACTTATATTATAATATATGTATGTATATTACATTAATAAAAGTATAACATCATATTTTGCTACATCATAATAGAATATTATTATCAGTTTAAAAATGTATGGGACATCAACAGGTATGAAACTAAAAAAATATATATATCAAAACACAAGTTCTTTTTGAAAGTTTGATATAAAAATAGTTTCTAGTCATGTTTATTTGAAAATGAGTTCCAATTTGTATTACCTGTACATGAAACCGATTCAAAGATAAAGCAATTTTTGCCAACACGCAAAAGTTCGATTAATTACACCGCCTTTTGAGATCGGACATTACGAAAACGTTGATAAAGCCTGTGATTTGTCAAATATTTACCAGTCAATGGCGGTTAATTTTCGAATAAATCGTGTTGCATGTCTAATGAAAGTTTCATGTGCGATAAGTGCTAATTGCACTCAATTTTGACCCTTTGATTGCGATCGTTTTTATTTTCGAGTTAAACTCCCCATTTTGAATTTTTCAAAGAACGACTAAAAAATAAGTGACAATATGAAAGTTTTGCTTTTGGTACACGAGAATGATACACAATTTTCCAAAAATATATTTTATTTAGGACTGTATTATTTTATTGTATTATATTATTATTTATTATATATAAGAATGTACCGACTCCGACTCTATTGAAGACGAGGAGTTGTAGAATTTTAAGTAGAATTGTAAAAAATCAACCGACTCATTTTTGTTATTTTCTTGAAAGTTGTGGCCAAAACTGATCATTTCCTTTGTCTTGTATGGACTGTCAAAATAAAAAATCTTTTATCTTTTATTGACATATTCATAGTCCTGTCATACGTCTTGGCCAGTTTTTTTTCACGTAAATATAATATTCTATGAAAAAACATTAATAATTTCAGTAAAGGTGATCCAGAAAGTACATACGAATATTTTAATATTTTTTCGAAATAAGGGGCGCTTATCTATTTTAAGAATCATTATTATTTCTATTAGTTACTATCGATTTTATACATTGGTAAAAAAATTTGATCTTACCTAAGTCGGAGTCGGAATCGGAGTCGAAGCAGAGTCAAAGCATAGTTAAAGTCAAATTCAGAGTCGGAGTCGAAACTGGAGTTGGAATCAGAATCGGAATTAGAGTTAAAATCGGAATTGGAGTCAAAATCGGAATTGGAGTCAAAATCGGAATTGGAGTCAAAATCAGAATTGAAGTTGAAACAGAGTCAATATGATGTAACATATAAGGCAAAAGTCTAATTCAAAGCCAGTCGGAGTCGATAAATTTTAAAGAGAAAGTACGACCCTGATAAAAATACAAAAGTGCACCAAAGAAAACGAATTCTACACACGTTTCTTCACAATTGGGCGATGTGAAACCCACGTTTCGATTTTCGCGCCAAAAGTGCCACAAGGTCGGTTTTTTCCCCCTCATTTTTGACCCCATTCATGAAATATTACGAACCCGAGAAAAACCGCGCCACTTTTCAAATATTAAAATGCCCCTCTTTCGACTTTCCGCGAATCGTTCATTTAAAAAAAAAATCATTAAAACCACCCGAAAGCTTCCAAAACTTTCCCGATTCGAATTCAACGGATGAAAATCAAAAATGCACGATCCATTATCCGTATTAATCGGATATTGCCATTGCGGTTGTTGTCGGTGACATATCCGTAATCGCGTTTTATTATTCAACGCGAAAAATGTACTAATCGTAAACACGTGATCGAAAATCCGTTAATCGCATTACGTTAATTACTCTTTTTACGAGCGCTTTTATATCAGCGATATTGAATGAAAAAAGAGCGGGAAAACGTGTTTCGTTCCGGAAAAACGGAAAAATTTCCAGCCGGACAAAGGGAAAATGTATAGCGGATATCTCATTAGTTCCCCCCCCCAGAAGAAATTTGTTTTAAATATTTAAATGGCGATCCTGAACGAGATAAACATTTATTATGCTCGGGAAACGGAAAAGGAATTTTTTTTGGCCGAGGCGCATCATTATTACGTGCCTCTTAATTTTAATATTCTTTGTATTGAAATATTCAAAGTGACACAGGTGGTTTTCTCGGACGTTTGACTCGAAAGATTATTTCATGTTTATTTCATTTGTATTTTTTTTTATTCTAACGTGAAAGTAAGCGTCGTTACTCGTTTCCTTTGTGAAATTGATAATATAACGTTTTCCCGATACATTTTTAATGCTTTATTTACTGATGGGACTTGTGAGTCCCAGAAATTTTAAGATCGAAATAAGAAATAGTCCTCGATAAATCTTTGTAGAAATTAATAATGTATGATAGTAAAAGTCTCACACTTCATTGAAAATTTATAATTTATATATTAATTTCGTTACTCGTAGCAAACTTTTGAACATATATTTTTTATGAAACATCTATTTATACAAATACAAAAAATACATATTGTATAGAAACTCCACGCCCAATATGGAGCTTTATCCTTATGCTTACGTTTATCATGGATTCTCACCGTCAGAGTGAGACTTTATTATGAATGTGAACACATCAAAACATTGATCGTAAATACGAATTTCTAATCATACTCACGTTCATAGTGGGGTCTTACCCATATATTATTATTATTTTATCATACTTACGTTCACTACAGATTTTCGCCTTTAGTGTAATGTTTTATTGTGAATGTGAATATATAGGATAGTCTACGTACACCAGATTTAAATTTCAAATTAAACACAGTAAATTATAATTTTAATGGAATGTTTTTATTGATTTAGAAAGTAGACATGCTGATATTAATTATGGAATTGGATATCATCCAAATAATCACCGTGTCTGCTGGCATACCCTGATCCTTTTGATGACTTTTTCTAAGTCAGTTGGCTCAATTTACAGTAATAACGTATGGGATATCGGTTTTCCGCTCTGGAATTGTTTTTGGTTTATTAGTACAAAGTTTGGACTTTACAGAACCCCAGAAGAAAAAAATTCGTATGGTAATAAATCGTAATATCTGGGCGGCCAATTAACTTTAGCATTTCTGGAAATTCAGGAAAATGTTGACTTAACAAATCGATGGTTTCTCTTATCATATGGCATATAGCACTATTATTCTGTAGAAACTAAATTTCTTCAAGGTCCATATCGTCCAATTAATTCTACAATTTTTTTGAATTCACCTTCAAAATATGGAAACTAAAAATTCCACAAACTACTCGACGAGTCTTCGCAAAACTTTCGCTATATTTGTAACTTATTTTAACAATAACAACAAGTCAATCTTTTAAGGTGATCAATTTTTAAAAATCTCAAAAACTGCAGATCAAAAATATAAACAAATTAGGATTGCCATCTTAAACATTAAACAAACGATGCGAAATTTAAATCCGGCGTTAGCCATGGGTCACCTAAATGGTATTTAAAAACAGTCAACGTAAATATATCATAATACAAGTTTACACTTATACTCAAACTCACCACGATACCCTCAAAAATGATTGAAAAAAAAACTATCGACACAAAAGTTTTCACACAACACAAGAACACCACGCAACATCGCTCCCACATCACTTCGGAATTCAGACAGGAATCCCAACGCGACATATTTACACACGTCCCCTACACACACGGACAGACAGACAGACAGACAGACAGACGGGGCGCACTTTGTCCTTTGACAAATCGACCGATTTATCAAAAGGGCTGCAGCGGCCGAAATGTATAAAATATTTACGCGATGGCAAAACAAAGGGTAGAACCTGCGAGCCAATTCGCCGTTGCCGGTAGGCTTTTAACGAGCGCACATTCGCCGGTGTCTTTTGTCGGAGGATGGCAACCCTTTTGTCGCCGACGGGTTTTTCGTTTCGTGGAAACTTTTCCGCCCGTAAACTGTTAATTTTCTAGACGACGGGATTCGATTAGTCCGTTGACGGGATGTCGCTTTTCAATAGCTTGAAAAGGATGTTCGAAAAATTTTTTTGATAGTTTTGTTGTTGTTTGTTTTTGGGAGGTATTTTTTTGATTATTTTTAATTTTTGTGTCATTATTTTTATATAGCTCATGTTTGAGCTCATTATGATGTTCTGCTCTTACAATGTTTCAAATGCATGCCAAGGGTTAATTATCTTTAATTGTTACTTTTAATAATTGTTATTATTAAAAGTAACAATTAAAAAAAAATACCTCTAATTGTCACCTTAAATTATTATCTTTAATTTTTACCTTTAATTATTACATTTAATTTTCAATATTAATTTTCACCTTTAATTTTTTATAGTTAATTTTTATCTTATTGTTAAATTTTTACCTCTAATTTTACCTTTAATTGTTACTTTTAATTTTTATCTTTAATTTTGCCTTTAATTTTTACCTCTAATTGTTACCTCCAATTATTATTTTTAAATTTTCCCACTAATTCTTACTTTTGTAAAAGTAATGACTTTTAATTGATTATCCATAATTATTAAATTTTTCATTCACATCATCATTATTGTATAATATAATATTAAAAATGAAATGAAACAACAATTCAAATATTGCATATAAAGATTTCCTTTTAATAACAAAGCTTTAACGTGAAAATGTTAGATAAAGTTTTATAACCCTAGGAACTCAGTTGATAAAGCGAATCGAATTGTATCGTTTGCTAGTAATTTATAGTGTCTACACTTCAATTGAATTATATGTGAATTTCACTTTGATATTGTACAATTTGAATTTATAGTGCATTTATATTGGGATACTGTTTGAATTATACGATTAAATCGACTAGAATTAAATAGAGTACGTAATCCGAAAATAATGTTTATTTATTGGAACTAATTTCGTTTATAGTAATGGAATCATTTTAAAAAATTTATCAATGTTTTCTTTCGATGAAATAATTTTGATATTTCTTTCGACATTTTATACAATTTCAGGATTCAGAATACAAATAAAATAATTATTTCATAATAGGTTGTATAAATCTTCAAATGTCGTCATCTTTATCATCGTCAATGATAAATATAGCTTTCTAAAAAGTAACAAAGAGTTGTCGGTCACGCACAAGTCATTAAATATAGAAAAATAATTTTATTTTCATCGTGATTCAAAGTATTATATTATATATACGAGTTCTCGAATGTCATACGAAATTTTATAAGCCAACGTTGAATAGTTTATTAGTTTGCTGTTTCATCCTTTAATATATTATATACTTTATAAATCTTCTAGCTTTAATTTCATAATATTTCATATTATTAAAAAACTTAAATATAATGTTATGGGAAATATCTTATAATCTTGCATCGATGATCCATAAATTAAACATTCCACAATTCGCTCAACGTCAACAATAAACCATAACCAATACGCTCCAGATTCGAAAAAAAACTTATACATATATTATATGTATATGTAATGTAAAGATAGTTTTGTGATATTAAAGATCTCATATCGACTATCCATACATTGACCATTCCACAATTCGCTTAACTTCAACAATCAATCATGATAAATAAAAAAAAAATACTTATAAACAACGATTATAAAAAGTTATTTTCGATGACTCCCCTAAACAACGTTTGTAAATCAAAAATCCACACACCAACCATTCCATACTCCGCTTAACCTCAACCAACTTTCAACCATACGTCACAAAAAAAACAACATACGAACAAAATTCCGAACACTCGAGCCGAGATTATACACTTCGGACTTCAGAGTCCCGATTCGAAAAAGCCTCCGGCCAAACGCGGGGTTAAGGGCGCGTCGTAAAGAGAGTTATGGGGCTTGGGCCGTGGACTGGACCCGAGCCAAATGTCGACCATGTCGGGTTAAGGTTAACGCAGACAAGGACGCCGAATGCGCCATTTCGACCAACTCTTCCTTCGCTACACCTTGACGCTGCATTCTTCAAACTGTGGGACAATTTTTTTTGGGAATAATTTAAAGGTGCATTCATAAAAAAAATATTGTGCATTAAACCTGAGCATTAAATAAAACGAATGTGCATTCGAAAAAATTATTGTGTGCATTTTGCACGAGCATTAAAATGTGTGTATTCGAAAAAATATCTGTACCTTAAAATAAATAAACGTGTATTAAAATGAATATAAGTAAACGACGGCAACGTTGCAAATGTGGCCAGGACAAAAATTACCAACCGCACGACCATTATTCACAACTTTCATAGTAGAATCTATTCGTAACAAACCGAATTCCAACAAAATCAACATTGATTCAAAAATGGACCAAATTGTTAAAAATGTTATAGACAGTTGTATTGTATTGCGTGTAGAGATTGACTTTACTTTGGCGGCGTTGCCATTTATCTGTCATTTTAATGTACAAACTATTCATTCTATTGCACACTATGAATAAAATAATGCTCTATACAAGATTCTTTAATAATGCACATCGTATATTTTTCTAATGCACGAGTAATTCGTTTTAAGGCTCAATCTACATTTTTTAATGCACAGTTAAATCGCACCCATTTTTTTTTGGAAATATATAAATGCGCATTAGTTTAAATGGTTTGCATGTAATGTGAGTTTATAGGTTGATTTTTTTTCTGTGCCTGATTTTATTAGCCCTGTTCGTAATATTTAGGGCATTAAAGTGGTATTTAAAAAAATTGTTTGCACTTTAAAAATTAATACTTTGCACGTTGTACTAAAAGAAAAAACTATATACATACCTATAATTTATATAAATTTATTCACCAGGTCACTGCGCAAGCGCAAACAAGCCTAAGTAAAAGTTTAGCTAATATATTATAATATTATACAATAACGTTATAGAAAAAAATGTATTTTTTTACATTTAAGTCGTGTTTCTTTTAAAAAAAAAAAAAAAAGAAATATTGTATTAAATTGTGGCTAAAAGACTATTGATCCACAAGGATCATATTTTGATTAAAGACATTGAAATTTAAAAAAATTACAGCATTTTATATTTTAATAACAAAATTTCCATCTTCATATGGTATAACCTAATAATATATATGACATAATTTACAGTAATACATTTATTGATTAATATAAGTGTGATAATAAGGATTTTAAACAAAATAAAATAAAACATTTTTTTACATTTTTATTGATAGAAAAAAGTTACATATCTAAAATATTATACCAAAAATAAAATGCTAAAGATTTAGATGATTAAATGCTAAAGATTAATATGATTAAATGTTAAAAATTTGTAAAAATATGTCATTCAAAAAGTCAAATCAAGTCAAAGCTAAAGTCGATTTATAAAATAGTTTTAATATTTTTTGTATCTCGTGTTGTAGTTCTTTTTATCTTGATTACCCCTGAAACAAAAGAAATTAACTTTTTATTACATGAAAAGTTCAAACTAAACACACAATTTGGACACAATGAAAAAAAACGCAACCCAACAAAGAAAAAATGTACTCGCATCGCCGCAAAAACAAAATGGCTAACTGTTTTTGAAACTACAAAACTCGACTCACTTGGTTTTATCAGAAGAGTCCTGTTGGTTTCCTTGATTCCAGGATTGCTTTTCCGGCCCAGAAAACGTGTACTTGGGTGGATTCCAAGAACAGCCCGGGATATTGGGATCAGTGGTATACATTTTTCGACCCTCATCGTCTTTGGGGTCTTTTGCTCTGCCTATCATTCTTATTGGGATTGCATTCAATTTTAAAGAAAGCATTATTCAAACATTGCGAAATTATCTACTTCTTTATGTTTTATATTTATAAAAAGATTGCTCTGGGTTACCAACCATGTGTCGTTTCCGCTAGGCGATTCAAAGTGGGAGCAATGGGGACAGTTGCTCCAATACGAAAGTGCTAGATTCTGTTTTTTTCGACTGATTATTGGGATAATGTGTGTTGAGGTGTACTAGTTGAAAGTTGGGATCTTTTTTCAAGCTTTTTTTAATAGATGGATTTGTATACATGATGATTCAGTGATCAGACATTTGTGTGAATGACGTTAGCACACATGATGCTGGCAAACAATCTGCGAAAAGTTTTGAAATAGAGAAATTTTTGATTGATTGGCGTCGGAAATCAAGGATCTGATGTGATTTCTAAATAATTTTCGTAATTGTTTTCATTAGAAAAGGCATGTTTACTTTTCTTATGCGAAATAACTTATTAATTGTTTGCTAGTGTCGGCATGTGTCAGCATTATGTGTGCAAAAACCGTATGTGCTACTGAGGTGGGTATTAGCGTTATTTGAGAAAACGTCTAAAAAGCGTTGTGTTATATATATTATATTTTATATGCGATTTGATATGTATTCAATTTTGCTGCCTTGATAACAATCTCTAGATTTTCAAGATGTCAAATTTTCTGTAGTTGTTGACATCACAATAATTTTTACGCTTAAAGATGTCAAAATTTTTATTTTTATTAAAAATTGCTGAAAGCTCTATCGTATACTTTGAGAAGCTTACGGTAAACATGTTCCTTCACGAGATACTTGTAAACATCGGTTCAAATATTTTAAAAATGATAATTTCGAATATGGAAAATGAATGCCATAAACACAAATGAACCCTATAAACATTGACTATGACGCACTATGACAAAATTCAAAACCAGCTAGAGACATGTTAAAAGATATTACATGGGAAGTATTGATTTGCCTTCTATATTTATCAAACTTTGTTTACATTCATCCTTTAGATTACCACTAGTTTCAATCGATAACACATGCCCTTTCTAAGCAGTACTTCAAAACATACGGAGAAGTGAAAATAAGGTATCTGAATAGTTTGCCTCAAAAAAAGAAAGGTTCTATTAGTTCAAATTACTCGAAAGATGGGGAAAATGTATAGCTAGCGATGTGCATTACTTTGAATAATTAATTTTTAATTTTTTCCTTTAAATTATTGTGTTTTGTTTGATTACAAAATCCCAACTTTCAACCGGTAGACCAAGTTTGAGTATTACAAATCATGAACGGCCTTCACTTTACCAATTTCCTTTATCCATCCCTTTTCATTAATGGGAAAGTTGGTTAAGAAGGAAATTTGAGGGACTTCGTAGCCTCAAAATAATTTAAAAAATTAACGGATAAGATAATGTAATAGTTATTATAGTATTACATATATAATAAACGCTCAACAGTATTGAAATTTGAAAATTTAACCGTTAATAAACACGAATAAAATATAATAAAAAAGAAACGCCAAAAGTATTATATTAGTACTAAATATAAAAATTTAAGTTCAACGTATTCAAAGTCGTCACCGAATTTTAAGAATTTCATTAAAGTATATCTTTGTAGAATAGCTGTGAGGAAAAGTTTGGAAAGTCTCAGCTTTAACATTCGGCCTTTGGCTGCCAAAAAAGCCCTATCACGATCGGACGCTATTACAAGATGGAATAACGAAAGTGGTTTTTTCGGAACAATCCCTAAAATTAGTTCCACAAATGTTAAGACTCGTGCCAATCTGGTAATAATCAATAATAATAAACATATATACATTTTGTACGTTAAATTAATTGGACATACATAAATATAGATTTCAAAAACAATATACATACATATATTAGAATAAACGGACACTAACTATTTCGTATGTTTGTCCACCCTAGGAATTGCATACAAAAGTGATTACGCATTTGTGTTTTATTTAAAACGTATATTATTAGAATATAATAGATTTAGAATATATTAAATATAATTCGATTAACTGGAACGAAAAATATCGCATGATAACAAAATATGAATTTTTTTTCTATAGTTCTATTCTTATTATAATAGAAAAATTCATAAAAATATTTTCTGTCACTTTTGATCTTGTTTATTTATTTTGATATTTAAAGTGATATTACAAATTATTTTGAGTGATAAATTCGTTAATAAATATATGATATTGGAAAAAATACGGGCGGGCAAATGTATTTTATCGGTAGTGTACATATGTATATCATTATCTTATATGCGGTATATTTGTATATTATTATACTATATGTAGTAAAAATGTATATTATTATATATATGTAGTACGTATATCAAAAGTTTATTTTGAAAATGGTTCGTCCAAATTAAAAAAAAAGTATATAAGGTAATACACGAGTGGTCGTCCATATATCAGTAATTGACTACCTCTCAGAAAATGTAAAAATTACGGTTTTTTTTAAGACGATAATCTTTCGGAAAGGGTTCGGTAGATTATCTGTATATTACATCTATAACCGTTTCGCTAGGGCGGTCGTTCTCAAACCTCTCCAGCGTGGGTTATGTAGATGTTTGAGCAGGAACTCATGCGCAGTCAGAGTGATTTTAATGAAAATATCGGTGGGTCACTCGAGCCTGGACGCGGCTTTTATTATTGTGACAAATTACATACAAGAGCAAATATCATAATTAATAGTGATCGCCGTAATTAGTAGCGATTGCCTGAAGATTCGTCAGCTGCAAGATCCAGCTGCAAGGTCCAACACCTTTTTGGGCAGTGGCGAAATCTTTCCATGATTTGGCATTTCCAATCTTCGCAAACAACCAATGCATTTATCGACGAAAATTAGGGTCGGCTGCCTGGTAGTCGAAAACTCCACAGCTGCGCCAAGTGCGCGTGCGGCAATATTCAGAACTTCGGCGGGGTTCTAGAACTTTCTTCGAATGTTTTCGAAGTTTTGGTGTTGTGTGCGGCGCCGCATTCCACATGGGCATCACGATGGTGGCGTGGCCGAATGCAAAGGCTATTTTTAGACGGGCGCGCTTGCTGGCACGGCCGATAGATGGCTTCGGTTGTGTTATGAGGCTCGCTTCGTTCGATGCGGGACTAACCGATACTTTTGTCGGTTATCCGATGTATGGCGGGCGTCAGATTTAAAATTATTACGTTACACATCTTATCTGTATATTACATCTACTGGTGTCGTTACTTTATATTTCGAATATGTTTATTTAATTTTAATTTTTTTTTGTGTCCGGTATTTTTTCACCCGGTATTTGATGGTATTGTCGGATGTCTTTCGACATCCATTGAATGGGGCCGATCTTTCAATCGTCGGTTAAGAGTTATTCTCGGAATAAACCTTTTAGTTTTATGGTTATTCGCGGCCGGTCACGGATAAAGTCACGTATAAAGTCACGGATAAAGTCACGGACAACTAGCTTATAGTTGTCCGTGACTTTATCCGTGACTTTATACATGACTTTATCCGTGACCGGCCGCGAATAACCATAAAAACTAAAAGGCTTATTCCGAGAATAACTCTTAACCGACAATTGAAAGATCGGCCCCAAGAGGGTAACCTATCGTGCTCAGATAATAACAGAAATATTTTTTAATAACAACTCTGATGTGAAAGGATTTACATAGGATGGGGAGAGGGGAAGGGGGGCCGATTCAAACACACGTATAGCACATACTGGCTTACCGACCGTCGATGGGCAATTGTAATTATTGTCACAACTACTCGCGACGCCGATACATTATATTATAATTTGTATAGCAATCGATAGATAGGGCTTTGTAATCGGAACCATTTTTCGGAATCGTCTCATTAATGAGTGATTAATCTCTCATTTTTGAGTCAAATGGTTAAATACCCAATTTGAGACGATCGGGTAGTTGTTAAAAACGGAGACTACCCTGGCCATCCCCGTGACTTGAACCATCATCCTTACAAATGACGATCCATGCAGCGTTACTGCTGCACCACGGGCTGGCTTATATGTTTGTTGTAATTTAATTTGGTGTATTAACAAAAAAAAGTACTCACACCACCCTCAAAATAAACATCCGAAAGATTATCGTCTTTAAAAACCTTAATTTTTACGTTTTTCTGAGAAGCGGTCCACTACAGGTACACGGTCAACTACTGGTGTCGTTACCTTATATTTTGAATATTTTTACAGTAATTTAATTTGGCATATTAACAAAAAAAGCACTTACACCACCCTCAAAATAAACGTTCGAAAAAAATCAATACTCGAATAAATTCATCCAACTTTTTTCACCATAAAAAGAAACAAGTCGACCATTCCTGATTTGAAGGAACGGAATAAGAAAAAAAAACGAATCGATAAGCGTGATAAATCGCGTCTAAAACTTAAAATCGAACTTCGGTAAAAAAAAAAAGTAAATTACCATTCCCGTTTAAAGCGAGAGTGGAAAACCGCGCCAAGAAATGCGGCCTTCGAATTCGCAAAGTATTAAATTTTAACTCGGCCGAGTTAAAAGTGCGCGTTTTAACGCCGCCGTTAAGAACGTTCCATGGCCGTGTAACGGATGGGCGAAAAATTGAATTTTTGTATGGAAAAATAAAGTTTTCGCTTCACATTCGGCCTGTGGGAATAACGCCGTTATTTGCGTCGTTGCAAAATTAGATCTTTGGAGTGTAAATGTAATTTTGAGAAAGCGCGACGGTTGTAAAACAAAAATGTATTTATTTTCAGCGATCGAGTCGATTTTCTCTGTGTTTGTTGTAGAAGTTTTACGCTGAACGTAGAGAAATTTAATCTGAAGTGTGTAAATTCAATAGGATGTAACTTTTACGTGGAAATGTTTTTGATTTTTTTTATAAGGTCGATCAGCTTTAGAGAAGTTTGGAATTGAAAATCGGATGTCTTAAAAATATTAAATTAAAAATATAATGATTTTACATTTCATTTGATATTACAGTTAGCATAGATGTATATTAGTTATTATAAAACAGAAAAATAGTTTATAGATCTATATTTGAATCACTTTCCAACTTTCAATTTCCCGTTTCATTAGGAAACAAGTAAAACTTGGTGGCAAGTGTGAGTATGAGTGTAAAGATGACGGAAGTAAAAGTATGAAGGTAAGTGTAAGCATGAACAAGTAAGAATAAACGTAAATGTAAGTGTAAGCGTGAACGAGAGTGTAAGCATAAACGTTCTTATAAGCCAAGAACAACATTGTAAGGATGTATAAGTAAAATAAAAATATACACAAGATTTTTTGAATACTCTCCAACTCTATAGATTCATAAGATACGCTCACGCTCACGTCCACCATGGGGTCCAACCCGTGTCCTTGACCGGATTCGAACCAATTCAAACCCGACATCTTCGCGACGACCAATTCCGACACATCAAAACACAAAACGCCTTATGCAAATCAGAAAAGGTTTTTCACTACGCGTGCGAGTTTTCAGCAAGGCCACGATGGAAATTTTCCGCAATTTTTCCGAAAAGATTGATGGCCACCGGTGGAAATTGCTTCCGTGGAAAATCGATCGAGTCCACTGTTAAAATTGCGAACGATCCAAAATCACGACTTTTCGCACCGCCCTTTCGAGCCGATCGAAATCTGAACTATTTTTGGAATTTTGGTCGGTTAATGGTGTTATAGATTTGGAAGTTTTTTCGGATTATTACTTTGATTTCCAAATTAGTAATTATATATATACCCGATCCTCCTTTTACACGGATCCGGGATCTGAGATACGTTCCAGAGATTACTGTGTAAAAAAAAATGTATGGTGACCATACAAAAATTGGAGATAGGTTCCATCACTATATTTGGATAGAACTTCCATCCAAATGTACTTTATAAAAAATGTGCAATGTGAAAAATTTTCGCCGTGTAAAATCATCCAAAAACATCAATTTTTTTATTT
This sequence comes from Hydropsyche tenuis, assembly GCA_009617725.1. Lineage (NCBI taxonomy): Eukaryota > Metazoa > Arthropoda > Insecta > Trichoptera > Hydropsychidae > Hydropsyche > Hydropsyche tenuis. Next base: position 220,521 of record VTON01000165.1, on the reverse strand, counting down.
AATAACTACATATAATTACATACATATGTATAATTATATCAGTATACTGGCCTGCATCGAATCTTACCATTGTGGCATAATAATACATATTTTTATACCGTATTAAAGTGAAAAATCCGTGTAAAAAAAGTAATCGGTTCATCTTCCTTGAACCGTGTTATTTCGGAACCATGTAAAAAGAGGATTAGGTGTACTATTATTTTTTTTAATGGAATTTTTATGAAAAGGTTACTGTGCTTATATACGAACTATTTTGTATATAAAAATATTTTTCATACATTATTCAAATCATATATGTATATTTTTTTGATATTTGACGAAAAATTTAATCATTTGAAAAAGTGTTTAAATTAAGACTTATTTTTTATATAAATCAACACACATAAAAGACAACCGCATATTGATTTTCGTCCCCGATTTGAATATTTACTTTTTTTATATGAAACGAAAATTCGCCGTTTGTACATCCAATTACGAATCGTATATATTATATTATATAATACATATATTTTCTTTTTTTTCACATATTTAAAATTTTCGACACGTTTTTCGATTTGTCGAAGAACGAACGTGCCTATTTTAATTATAAGCGGCGAAAGCGATTTTTGTAATTCGGCCATATTTTTGTAAATCGCTTTTCGCGATACTAGACCGGGAAAATGTATACGATTTGAATCTCGAAATTTTCGTGATTTGTACTTCGAGCAAGTTCGACTACGTCGATTATAATTTTGAATCATTAAATGTATTAAACAGGAATGTAATTGTATATATACAATGAAAATCGTTTAATATGAAAACATTTAACGCGAAACATCGATTAATAAGAAACAATATTGCGGTCTTGATAAAATATAATGTAATACTATGATGTTTATTATGAAATTTTTTAACACGGAAAAATATTTCGGTTGCATTCAATGTAAATGTATATATGTATGTTATGCTATGTTTTTGTAATTGCTTCATCCATGAATGAAACAAAGAATCTTAATTTTTCAGAAGACGATAAATAGTTGTTAAATTTCATAGACAAAGCAAAATTCTTTGCTTCGTTCATGAACGAAGCGATTACACAAACGTAGCGTAACATATAATATAATAATATAATGTACGTAAATGAATATAAATGTAAATGTAATACATGTAAACGTACGTCGAAATGTTCAACATTGCGGAGTTGTTAATTTTTCTGGATATTTTAAAAAACCTTTACAAAATCAGTATGGCACAACAAAAAATAGGGAAAAAATCCCATAAATAAAAATGGAAAAGTACGCCCATTCCTATTAAAATAACACATAGTCGTCTATTATTGTATACAATTGCCGTTCGTTCCCCATTGTGGCGATTCACTTAAAGAATTCATACATATTCAACGCCCGACAATGAGAAGACCGACGAAAGAAATAATTATATTCACATTTTTATTATATTTCGAATAATATACATAAATATACTCGCGAAAGTTTCGCTGAAAAACCGTAGGGAATATATGTATATTTTTTTTAAACGAAAAAAGTCGTAATTTTTCCATCGATTCTGTTGAAGAATGGACTTTTTGTTTCCGATCGGTTTCAAAATTGGGTATTGAATAATTCATTGTAGACGTTTTCGGAGATAATCGTTCTAATTACACGTCTGAAGAATGTTAAGTTACGTATTCTGTGGCCATTTAATTCGCGGAATGTGTATGTGAACGTCGTTAAATTATTTTTGCCAACTTGAGATTTTTACAGTACAAAATTACAAATAATTGAATTTGTTCATTTACTAAATTTTAATCATACAAGTGATAATATACGATTATTTCAAGAATTAAATCTGACATGACTACTTTCATTATAGACATATATAATAATCGATCGAAATACTTTTATATGAATTATTTTCGGAACGATTTTCATCTTCGATATATTTTTAGACGCCATCAATCGCAAATGTCACGAACTGACGGGTATTAAAATCCTTTCACTTCTGCAAAAAAACAATCATATACTATATGATTTTTTGAATTAAAGTCGAGGTCCCATGGTAAGCACACGAAAACATTACGCTCACTATGGGGCTTTACCTTAGTACTCAAATGTAAGCGTGTTAATGTATTATACATATCCCATGGTGAGCTTATCGTGAGAATGAGCATATGAAAACGTTTATGCTCATTATGGAGCTTTACCTTAGAACAGCTACCGGCAAACTCCGGTCCGCGGGCCGGATTTGGCCTGCCGTCTTCAATCCGGCCCGTGGGCCGGATCCAGCCCGATGGTTTCGATTCGAGCTAGAAAAAAAAAATTTAGATGTTTTTTGTTTTAAAAAAATTTAGAAATTCTCATCAACATACATATTGTTAAACTACAGTTACAAAAGCGTTTTTCGGGTCTTGGTAAATGTGCAAAAAACATTTTCATATTTCAAAATTCATTTAATTGTACAATTGAGGAACTTGTACTTTTATTATATTTTATTAATTTTAAATAAAAATTGAATCCAAAAATTAAATTTTACGCGCCATAATGCAACGGGCTGACGATCAAGTTGAAAATTTTTGAATAATAACGCACGTGCGGCTATTAGTCATCGTTCTATTTATATCCAATATTCACAATTCCTTGGAAACGAACGATCACTAAAATTGGAATGTTTAAAAAGGAATTCTTCATCACAATACGATTTATAAGAATAAAAGACGATAATGAAGCAGCAACTAGAGTCAGCCTACGAATAGCTCATCAAAAAATTTGAATTATTTGAAAAACAAATCACACTAAACAAGTTTGACCATTTTACGTGCTGCAAAAAATTTCAAATATTAACGAAATTCCCATTCCCAAAAAAATTCGCGACAGATATATTTTCTCAATCTCAAATACAGTTAAAAAAGCGTTTTTTGGATCTTGATGCTTGTAAAAAAGAAATTTCCGTGTTGCAATATCCTTTCGATTGCACAATTGAAGAGTTACCATCAAACCTTCAATTAGGAATAATTGATTTGCAAAATGATGATACGCTGAAGATTAAATTTAAGGAAATAGATCTAATCAAATTCTATAAATATCTCTCGAAAAATAAATACGGTCAGTTAAAATCATATGCATAGGGATTTATATCTGTATTCGGGAGTAGTTACCTATGTGAAAAGACATTTTCAAAAATGAAGTATGTGAAATCACAATACAGATCATTATTATTAGATCACCATTTACAGACAACTTTAATCTAACTTCGAACTTCAGTATAATGAAATAATATCTCAGAAAAAACAATTTCATCCATCGCATTAGTAAAAAAACTATCCTTTTCTATGATAAGTTTACTAATACGCTAGTATGTATATTATTTATTTTTCTTTAAGTGTAAGCAAAAAATATATAAATATATTTTTTTTTTAAATATCACTATAAATATCACTGTTTCTAATAAAACAATTTAATTTTCGATCTTGTTTTTTTTTACTCATGCAAAACAATATTTTCGAGTCCACTATCCGGCCCGCCGGATAAACGTAAACGTATCCATATACAAGTTAGAGATGATATTGTAAACGCTAATGAAACAGAAATATATACGTATGTTTTGACATCCTCACTCTTTTTCTCTCTAGGCTTATAAGATACGTCTACGCTTACGCTTACATTTACGCTTACACTTACATTTACGATTACGATTACTCTTGTCACGGAGTCATACTCAAAGTGTTTTTTAAAAAAACAACAATTAGTCAGAATCACAGTTACATTAAAAGTTTCCATTAGCGACCCCCCGCGCATCGAAGCGGCCACTTTTCCCGCGCGATTTTTGAATTTGAAAAAAGCAATTTGTGCCTCGTTCGAAACCCGCGGTGGTAAATTTCGAATTTAATTAAACTTTCGGGCGGATACGATCCGAATTTACTGTAAAAAGCCCCCGAGGGTCCGCGCCGTTGTCCGTCGCCTACGCACAAATAATATACTCGACTTGGCCAAAACACTCCAGAATACACTTCGCTAAACCTGAGAGGTGCGTTCGGGTGTCTAGCCGGATGAATTTGAAAAAAAATCAGGCGATATTTTCGTATGGTTTGGTGTTTGTTCGGCGAAAGCGTGGAACTCTCCGAAGTGAAACTTTTGTATTATATCATTATTTATTTTTTTTAAATGCGCTTGAGACTCATATAATACGATTTTTATATAACGCGGTTAATTAATTGTGATCTATTTTTGTGCAATAGGGTTTTTGAAAAAAAATCAGGCGATATTTTCGTATGGTTTGGTGTTTGTTCGGCGAAAGCGTGGAACTCTCCGAAGTGAAACTTTTGTATTATATCATTATTTTTTTTTTTCGCTTGAGACTCATATAATACGATTTTTATATAACGCGGTTAATTAATTGTGATCTATTTTTGTGCAATAGGGTTTTAAAAAAAAAAACTCGGCGATATTTTCGTATGGTTTGGTGTTTGTTCGGCGAAAGCGTGGAACTCTCCGAGGTGAAACTTTTGTATCGTTATTAATATATATTTTTAAATGCGCTCGGGATTCATTTAATACGATTTTTATATAACGCGGTTAATTAATTGTGACCTATTTTTGTGCAATACGGTTTTAGGGGAAAAAAATTAATTAAGAAATGCTTTACTTGGGTATATAAAATATTCATTGACAAATTTGCGTTTTGATTTGAATAAAAATGTATTATATGTGAGATTATTAATGGATTTCATTCGTAATTCATGCATTGTAAGTGCGTAAATTATTAACGATTTTCGCGCGAAGTTTGGAAATTATATTTATCAATTTTCAACTATATCTTAACGAGTTTCAGATTTACATGTTGTCCAGTAGTACCTTTTGTTATCCGAACTGTTAGCATGTGCAAATTTAGATGATCTAAATGAAGATTTGTGAAAACTGTCAAACGAACTTCTCCACAATACACACACGTAAAAACTATTATACAAGCAAAATTCATTAAGAAACCTAATTTTTGAACTTATAATGCATAAGTTACTCACGAAACACACTAAGAAATTTAATTTAAGTACCTATAATGCATTTTATCTATATACGTAAATGTATATTTTCTGAATTGTTTATTTAAAAACGACTTTGAAATTTTTTTGGAACGAAAACCCTAATTTCGAATAAACTTCAAACCTCGTATAACACGGATTTGTATTACATAACGTTTTTGTGGCACCATATAACCGTGTTATATGTAGCCCAAGTGTACATAATATTTTACTGTTTGAAGATTCACATTAATTTTTAAATAAAACTACAATTAATTTTAAATTTTTGAGCCACCTTCTATTGAAAAAAAAAACTCATTTCCAAAAATTCACATCTTCATTTTTCCCAGCGTAATTCCGAATCAAAGAAACCCAACTTTCTCGAAACATTTTCGAAATCTCGCAAAAATTTCGCGCCCCTCACACGTCCATAATGTCGTTTTAAACTCGAAGGATGAGGTTTTTTGAATTTTGATTGTTTTTCACCGTCTCGTTTCGAAACTTTTTTAATATATATCGCCCGTCACGTCAGATTTTCTCCTCTCAGTCAAATTCGCAATTTATTACGCGATATTTTCATTTTCAGCATCGCCGTTTCGTTACAGTCGAATTCGCATGTAGTTTTTGAATGATAATCAAATTTTTTTCCGATTTGAATTGTCTCCGTGTGACAGTTATTGATAAAGTATTTTGCGCCGATAAAATTTGAGTAGTTCGCAAATTTGAGTCAGATTGTTTTTATAAACCTTCTTTGCGGAATGTTCAAACTTTTAGAATATTGGGTAAAATGGGGTTTTGGCGTGTTACGTTTATACAGAAGTGAGTTGGTGGCATTGATTAGTCATTTTGCTTCTAGTTATATACCATTTAATCTCAAATATGTTCCAAATAGTAAAGAAGTGACAAGTTTTGATGATAATTATATCTTTTGATGACATTTTATGTTTAAATGACATAAAAATAAAGATTTTTGATGTCTAATGACATTAATTTGATATTTAACTGACATATTATAGAAATTACTTTGTGATGAGTTAGATTAAAAATATGATAGGATGTGTTAATTTTGATCAACTTTACTGTATAAATATAACCAAAGATTGACAGTGATTCCTTAATTCATGTTAATACTATTACGAAACTATACAAGAACGCGAATTGTCAATGATCAATGACAGAGATGCAAAACCAATCAATTCTAACAACTCACTTTTGTATAAATATAAGATACTAAAAGCTGTTTTTACTGAATATTTTTGAAGAATGATGAATAATCTTGAGTAACTATAGTAACAATAGTAACTGTAAAAATATTAATGTTGATTATCAATGATCAAGAAAAATAAATCTCATAGAATTTAAGCCCATAACGTTAGTAATCTTGATTATCAACCATTAAAGAAAATTAGTCTTATACAGTTTAAACCATTAACAATACCTAGTAATGATGATTATCAATGATTAACGAAAATAAAACTTATAGAGTTCAAATCCTTAACGTAATGTAATATTAATGATCGCAATGGTAATGATCGTAATGCTGATTATCAATAGTAAAAGAAAATAAATCTTACTCAGTGACGGGTCGTGACCCCAAACTTTGGAGAGCTGCAAACGTCTGTAAAAAAAAAATGAAAAATAATATGAATAAAAAAAAGTATAAAAAAATATTAAAAGATATTACAAATTATAATTTTCATTTAAATATAAAGTTCATTCTTCGATTTTTGGATTGAAAAAATATTTCAATTATTTTTTTCAAAAAAATTATTAATTTCTGAAATTAAATTTGATTCAATAGAAATCATCGAGAGAGTTGTTAATCGCTCTTGTTTCATATTTTTTCTTAAAAATGTTATTATTATTTTTAATTTTAAAAAACATCTTTCAGGTATTGCTGTGGTCATGGAAATTGTGACTAATATTTTTACTAGTTTGATTGCTTTAGAAAATACGCTCGACTAATTTTCTTCAATTATTAAATTTAATAATACGCATAATCCGTTAAAATCGTATAATTCTTTTCAGGAATAAAATACTTGTTATTCTGTTTCTAATTTATTTGGAACTAAATCTGAATATACATATATTACACGATTCTTTTATTTCAGAAATTGGCATTTTTTTTACGGTAATTTGGAAAATATTATTGAAAAAATAGTTTAGCAGCTATTAAATGCATTGTGAAAGCAAATATTTGTTTTGTTCTTTACAAATACGGTCACATACTTCTTGACTGAATAATTGTACACGTGCGTGCTAACAGATTCATTAAAAGTTTAATTACGAATATTTAAAACTATTATGCAGTTCAAACCATAAACAATACCTAGTAATGATGATTATCAATGATTGACGAAAATAAATCTTATAGAGTTCAAATCCTTAACAACAGTTAAATATTGATCGTCTATAATCAAAAATAGATGAATCTTTAAAGAGTTCAAACGCTAAAATTATTATTTTCTATACAAAATGAATTGAATTCGAATATAAAATGAGTTTAGTATTGACCCATCCTTTATGTATGAATAATCAAAATTGATTCCGTCCAACCATGACAAAAATTCAAATCGAAACCATCGAATACAGTTTGCTTCGGCGTTTACTTAATTGAAATTTCGAACGCATTTTTTATTATTTAAAATCTGCTAACTCGACCGAACGATTTTTCAATCAATTGAATTCGTTTGAATAGAATCGATGTACATGAAAAAAAATTTGTTCGTTTCCAGTGCTGAAAGTTGCGTGAAATCGTTTGATTTTCATGCGTTTTTTACGGTGAAAAAAATTATACATTTATCATTTTTTATCTGTAAGTTATTTTATATTTACGAAGATGAACCATTTTAGATCGACTATATAATTTTTTATATTATATAATTATTCATAAACATAATTATGATTTTTTTTATACCATATACCATTATACTTTTACTAGCTTATGTAATATTATATTAAATATATTAGTATTAAGAGCGAAGTATATTTTGAGCATAAATGCGAGTTTAAACTTGCGAAATCGCATGACTGGAAATGAGAATTTACTCTGTTTACTATTTTGATATGTTTTCGCCAATGTTTGTTATGTTTAAAGGAGAGTTCACATAGTGAGCATAAGTGTGAGTTTAAACATGCGAAAACGCATGACTGGAGATTAGGGTTTGCTCTATCATATTTCGATATGTCCATGCCGATGCTTGCATGGAACTTTGCCAAGGGTAAGTTCACATTATGAGCATAAAAATGAGTTTGAACATCAAAAAAATGCACAAAGAAGTTGAAAACACATGACTGGAAATAAAAATGTATAATATATAATATATTAATAGTATTTTGGTGTACTTTTACCATGGGGCTTTACCAAGGATCAGTTCTCATAGTGAGCATGTGTTTTTACTCACTTTCTCGATTCATATTATACGCTTACATTCTTACAATATCTTATCTTAAATCTAATGGGAAATACACAACTTTTTAATTACTCGTTATTTTAACTCTTTATTTTAACTTTTGGACCAATTTATAAACTACGACTCACACTCGTTAATAAAATTTACACATAACATAACGATTGACCAGTCCATTTTTGATACCGAATTCCGATCACGATAAAATATAGGGCGTTTGAAAAGTGTAAGTGCACTTTAGTGACCGAGAGCTTTTAGACTGCACTCACACTTTGCGAACACCTATACAATAATAATGATAAAAAACAACCTTTGCGAAAATGTAAAATTCGCACTTGGCCGGGTCCGGTTCCAAATTTGAAACGTTTTTTCTCCTGAAATGCCGTCTGGATCGCAATCCCAAAAAGTATCTCGTGTCGTTGGAAAATACGTGTTTACAAGCGCATTGACTTTGCAAAAATACTAGAAATGTTCTCGAATATTGTACGCGGGAAAATGGAGGGACTCGCAAAATGGTTGTTTCGGAACGAAGCGTTTGTTTGAAACGCGAACTTCGCAATTTTTTATGTACGGGATTTCGAGGTGTTGAAAAAATTATTATTTTTAATGAGTTGATTGAGGGTGAGGCTTCTTTTTCAATATGAGTATATGAATGTGTTTGTTGAAGCTTTATGAAAACTCACAAAGCTTCAACAGCTACATATGAAAACTCGTGGAATTGAATGCGCTCATGTGTTTTTGTAAGCTCATGCTTACTTTGGGTTATTCTAATTAGATTTTTTTCTTTTGATAGTTTATCATATATTCTGAATAATCCATAGAAATAGTACGATTATTATCACATATGTAATAATGAAACTATAATGAGTTGATTAAAGATAAGGTTTCATGTTGAACGTGAGCATCTGCATGTGTTTATTGAGGCTTCATGTTGAACATATGAATTGAATACGCTCATGGTTATTATTAATTAGTTTTTTTTTTAATACTATATCATATATTATAATATATAATCCAAGAAATAGTGTGATTATGATTGCATATGTAATAATGAAATTGTAATGAGTTGATTAAGGGTGAAGTTTCATGGTGAACATGAGCATATAAATGTGTTTACGCTCATACGTTTTTGTATGCTCATGTTTACTATGGGGTCTTATCCAAATTAGTTATTTTTGTCTTTTGATGGTATATAATATACACAATACTAAAAATTCCAATTATCATCTAATATGTAATAATTAAATCAAAGTTCTTCAAATACTATAGAAATATCAAGAGTTTTTTTCTAAAATATAAAAACAATCAAATTTATCCATCAACTATATTATTCGTCGCTTAATTTCAATTAATTGATATTTTTGATGTATTTATCAAGTAGATTGCGATAAAAAAACATATTAAAATACTTATTCATAAATATATTAAAATCGAACGTTATTTAAATATCAAATAACGAATACATTACTGAAACAATATTGCATTCACGAACAAATTTTCAATACATTTTCAAGTACTATTTCCCATTCAACCCAACGACATCCACACAATTAAACCTCTCCAATCGAAAAAAAAAACACTCAATAAAATATTAAAAGACTTCACACTAACAAAAAAAAAAGTTAACCGAAACAAACAAACAAACAAACAAACAAACCTTTGAAAAACATCGCCGCGGAAAAGTCGCTCGGAGTTTTCGCGCGTTCGACCTCATATTTATTATGTATTCGTTTGTCCGCCGAAGTTTGGGAAGCTCTCGTTCCAGCGCTTCCCAAAACGGCCGCGATACAAAAGCCGCGGGGCTACGGGGGGGGGGGCTTATTGGGGCACAAAGGGAAACGCAACCGCGAGGACTTTTCCGGTTCGCGAAAATGACGAGTCTACCCTTTATGTCTAGAGATAAACGGCGGACAAGAAAAATCATCGTCTAAACTTCGAGAGGGAAAAAATTGCACGTTTGAGAGGCTTTTTTTGCATTCATGATTCGGGGGAAATTCGCGTGATTTTTTGTATTTTATTTTATTTATTTATTTGATTGGGAAGCTTATTTTGTATGCTCAAATATTTGTGGAATTTGTTTTTATATGTTGCGTGACGTTTACGGAATTGCTTTTTTCGAGTATGAAGCAGAAAGTTAAAAAAAAAACATCATCGTAATTATCTTCACCGCAATTTTCTACTGAATAATATCATATAATTTATGTATATGTTACGAGTTTTTGCGAAATTGCTTGGTTCGCAGATGAAGCAAAAAGTAAAAAATAAAAACAATCAACATCTTCTTATTCATAATCATTATTATTACTATAATGTCTAATACGATAGATACTTACATTGTTTTTATCAATAATTTTCCATTGAATAATTTACAAAATTACTTAGTACACATACGACGCAAAACGTTAAAAACAAACTTAATCATCCTTTTCGTTTCCATTGAGGTTATCATTGACATCATCATTATCATTATAATGTTAAAAACAATAGAAATTTGTACTAAGCACTAGTAATTTTTTTGTCAATAATTTTCTATTGTATAATATAACATAAATATATACATATATTATGTGTCGTTTGCGAAATTGTTTATTTTACATACGTATGATGCCAAAAAATAATAATATTAGGATGACGCTTTTTTTTTTCACAAAAATTTTAACTTCTTCCTTTTAATTATTTTCATTTCCATACATTTTCTTTTCTACGGTTTTGGAAGTGTCAATGGTTAAGTTATCTTTGTTTTTTATTTTATTTTAAGCTCTGGTTGTTATTTACAAGGCTAATGTTTTGTTAAGTAGAAAGGAAGACAACGAAAAGTAGTTCAAATTTCGAATATTAAGGCGTTTAATTTTGAAAAACATCAACAAATCGCTATAACAACTCACAATAATGATGATAATCAAAATGGCAATGAAAATTTTAATTAAGTTCAGATTTTTTAATTAAATTTTATTTAGATTTAATAATAATAAATCATATATAATCATAATAATAATAATGACGATTTCGATTTATTAACAATTTTTTTATTTCAATCAAAAAGAGAGTTGATATAAAATCGACTGAGTATTCTTATTTAATTTCAATGAATTATAATAAAATGAATATATTTCAGTGCAATATGATATATTTTATTAATTAAAGTGAAAATTTGGATCAAAACTGTTTACATATTCATATTCAAAATGATTACACAAATTTAAAGTTTTCGAAACTTTCCTCATTAAAAATTATTTATACGAAACTAAAACAGTGTCCTCGTACAATTCTTTTCATACAAACGTTGCACTTTCATGAAAATTTTCAAAACATACAACGTATAATTTTCATATACAAAAACATCATTAGAAAAACTCGCATTATTTTCAACACTGAATAGGAAAATTTCGATCCTGAAAAACGGTCGATTTTCGAATTTCCAAATTTACACAACAGTTCTCAATATCGGATTTCTATCTTCCCGAATCCCGCAGCGAATTCCCAAAACCAAGCCAAGTCCTTCCCTCCGAATAAAAAACCAAAGTCGAAACTCGAATTTTATTTTCATTTCCGCACATTTTGTACATCCGAGACGATGATCGAGTTTATTTAACTAAATAAAGATAAGCCCGCAAAACGGGCGGTCACCCCATCGACCTTTTACTTATTCACTAACGAACAAACGAGAACAAATTGCGATCGGCCAAAGAGTGGGCCGCCGAAAAGACGGTCTGCGGTCCGGCCCTGTGTCGATTCGCCTTTGAGTGTCGTCTGTTTTCGTTTCGGAGGCTTTTGCGGCCGCATGGAAATTTTCGATTGTGGCCTTTGAAGGGAATTTCGAATTTCGCACCCGCGATTGGCGTTTTCGGCAGTGGTGTGGGTCCGAATTTTCGCGGAAATGTGTAATGTGATATTTACGTTTTTTTTTTTGGAGGAATTTTGAAATTCGATCGTTTAAGTCGATTTGAAAAAAACTGACTCATATCATACTGTATCATATTCATATAGTTTTCGCATATGAAATTCGACCTTTAAACGTTAAATTCGTGTATAGGGAATTATCATTAAAATCGTTGGTCGTAATAATTGATAAAATATTTCATTTATTATTATGACGAGTCTAAATAATAATTTCCTATAGTTGAATTTGAAGTTTGAAAGGTATAATTTGAAGTGTAGGTAATTTTTGTTTGAAATTGAACCTGATCTCATTCTCATACGTCTCATATTATATTCGTATGACTCATACTCATGTCACTATCAAAATAAATTATTCAAATACTAATGATCAAAATGTTTTCAACGACTATTAATACGATGATCAATTCGATTATTTATCATTATTGCAGCTTTTACACCTTATTCAATCTTTTCCATATCAAATTCAATTATCGGAAAGTATTATTGACAGTTTACCGATACAATACGATTTAATCTTCAATTGGATTTCAATAATCTCAGTTGGTGATTTGTGCAAATTTTGACATACATAATTAATCATATTTTTTGTAAATCAATTTGAAAATAGATATTATAGATATGTATTTGATGTTTATTTTATAACTTTCATGAAATCATAAACAAAATTGAACGAATGAGTAAAATGAATTTGCGATAGTTGATTAATACATGAGATTAAATTTAAAGATTAAAAGGTTGAATTTAGAGTGTAGAATCTGTGAAAAATTTCACAATACATCATCATTCCGTTTTTCATAAAAAAATACATTTCTCGTATGGAATCCGACAATTTTTCACAATTCGTTACGCGGCGAATGTTTATTATCGAATCGCGAAAGCAAACACGTGCGAAATTCGTATCATCGAAACCAGAAAGAGTGTGTATGTAAAAGAATAACGTTTGTTTTAATCGCGAGCCGTAAATAATGAACTGACGATAATTGAAATTGATAGACGCGAAGCTTAACAAACAAAAACCAGCAGTAACAAAACATATAGCGGCGAAAGAAGCTTTGACTATTATTATGTGTGGGATATCGCGTTCTAAATATATCGTGGGAATGGTGTGTTGTTGGATGGGCGTCGGTAATGGTTGTTGAAGTTGAAGAATGTAGAGTGAAGTCGGTAAAAGGATGTGATCGGTCTGAGGTTGTTTAATGGATGATGAATTTTAGTATTGAAACTCTTCGAAGTGAAATTTCTATAGGAATTTTAGTGTGACTTGAAAATAATGAATTTTTGTATTATAATGTCGATTATCCTCTATATAATAATATATGTATGTAATAATGGTCGTCGATGATGATGAATGTATGGTGAAGACGTGAGGTAGGTAACAGGGTGTGATTGGTCTGAGGTTGTTTGATGATTGATGGATTTTAGTATTGAAACTCTTCGAAGTGAAATTTCTATAGGAATGTTAGTGTGACTTGAAAATAATGATTTTTTTTAATATAATGTCAATTATATCATTATAATATAATAATGGTCGTCGATGATGATGAATGTATGGTGAAAACGTGAGGTAGGTAACAGGGTGTGATTGGTCTGGGTTGTTTGATGATTGATGGATTTTAGTATTGATACTCTTCAAAGTGAAACTTCAAATCGAACGATAAGGCGTATTTCTCGAAAGTCGAATCGCTCACGGTGACATTATATCACTTTTTTAACTCGAAATTAAACGATTTAATTCCTCCAGTCTCATGCCGGAGATGATTTTATGTTGTATAATTACGTATTATCAGTCGGTGAACGAATTTTGAAATCGATCGGATGTGTAGATTTTGAAATTGAGAAAGGTCGGTACGAGCGAGCATATGTAAATACAAACTTACAAACCTAAACACAAGTCAAGTTAATAAAAGCTTGAAAAATAGAAAAAATGACTCATCGACGCGATGGCCTCGTCATAACAATTCTGTTCACTTTTCTCAGAAAATTTGCCAACAACATAAACATAAAATTCCATAAAAATATCAAACACAATATACCTGTTCAAGAGTAGCGTTTTTAGAAATTGCTAAATCTAGATTATTTCTATCATCGTATTTATATTCATTTTTTTTTTATCACTTTTTATTTTTTTTCCAGTCTCAAAGTCATATTAGTAAATTTTGTTGTCTTTTATATATTTTTTTCTTTATTTTGAAACTGACTTTTTATCAATAATACCTATTCATATTACAATCACAAAAAAATTCAAAAAATAAACTACATTCTATACAATTAATAAAACGATTTTTGGCATAAATATTTAATTTTAATTTCCTCACACGCATCAATATACTTGAATAGATCGCTTTCGCACATATTTCCTTTCCGCATTTAAATTAAATATTTATTTTTACGTAGACGAATTCGAGTCACTTTTTACGAATCGGAAATTAGAAATCACTCAGGACTTTTTGAATTTCGATGTCCAAAAAAGGGCAAACTCATAAAGAATTCTTTTTATCAGCCGAAATCGACATCGATTGAATTAATACGGTCGAAATTTTTATTTATACTACTATGACAACTTTTACTGCGGAATTTATTTGTAAAAAATAAATCATTAGAGTTACACATTGGGTTTTACTATGATTTTAGAAAAAATATCCTTTTGAATTTACACTCTTAAAACTTTGGAAGTTACCATTCTTAAAAAAATATTTGGAGCGTTTTTTTTTAGAAAATCTTGAGCTTTTTGTCACATTGGGTTGGATATCAGCAAAATCGAAAATGTTTTTTGTAAAATACATAAAAAATTTGTTTCATATATAAAAAACACGATTTACGACCAAAGGCGAGATAGAGTCATCAGCGTTTTCGTTATGAAAAGATCGTCACTACAGGTTAATTAATCCTCTAAATATCAAGGACTTCTTTGTTTCCGTCATGAAAATAGTTCAATTCGTTTGGCACCTGTAAGAAATCCCGAAGAAAGGGAGCACGAAAATGTGTATAAAAGCCATAGCACGGTCATACAACAGCTGATATTTTGCAGGTATCTCAAAGAACAAGTTCTCTGGTTAAGGGGGGGGGGTGCACCTCCGTCATTCTGGACCAATTGAACCGTTCTGTGGTTAAGGGGATACGGGGGGGGGAACCTCCATCGTTCTGGACCAATTGAACTATTTTCTGGGGATTGCCTGGCTGAGGGTGCACCTCTAAGCAGTTTTGTCCATCAGGAAAAAGAGCGTGACTAAACTAGGGTACACCTGGAGGTTTGCTTTTTCCGTCGCTTGCTCTAGAGATCGTAGTATTTGCATACCGTCATCCTGTAGTCTCTCGCATCTTTGGTCATACGAGGACCGGAGACTGGTCGTCGTCAAAAGATTAAAGTTAACCATAACCTAGCCTAACATTATCTGTATCCATCTGTAATTGTAAAGTTTGCATAATAAAAGCTGCGTCATCGGTTCGAGTGACCCATGGTTTCATTACTGAAACCCCTGAGATCATCTACCTGTCCTCACACGTAACCATCTATGAGTAAGATTTGCAACAGTATCGGCGAGTAACCGAAAAGCGGGTTGCAATTTTTAGTTTTCAAAATTTTAAAGCTGATGTAATGCAAACTTTAGGAAAAGACAGAAGAAAATACGACGACTTTACGCTGAATCATAATTGGAACACGTATAAAATACTAACGAGCACATCATTCGTGAACAAAAAAGCAAACAGGATTTGAATTTAATAGCCCTCGAAATGTAACTGATCTCAACTGTTTGTACTCAAAATTGTCATAAAAAATGAGAAAAAAATAAAAATAATAAATTGCTAGACTCACATAATAACCTGGGTGTGTATGGTACGGATAGAATATCGGGAACGTGCTCCATAGATCGTCGAACTCTTCTTGAAACTCCCTCAAAAGAGGTAAATGGGACGTCAATATGGTGTGATCAAAGTTCCCCAAGGACGCCTGTCGGGTCCAATTCATTGAACCAGTCATAAGATATCCAGTTTTATCTTTCAATCTTGAAAATGAGAGCGGATACAAATATCTCACTCGCAACGGATTGTCGATTATGCAAAATTTGTGGTGCATATGTGCATGACTATATTTTGATCTAATGATGATCCCTGAAACAACATCATAAAAATCAATTAATATCCAGAATACAAAAAAAATTGTAAAATTTGAACTCGTTCGTTTACCGATACTTTATGCAAGTTTTCACGTTTATATATTATACTTTAATAGAAGTTATACATTCAATTAATTACACAGGTATGAATGGGTAAAATTGTCTGAAATTGAATAATGATTTATTATAGATTTCGTGGTGCAAATTATTGGAAAAATCTATTAGGTACGTACGGTTTTTTCGAAATCTTAATAAATGCTACCCAAATACTAAGCTGCTATTATAAAAATTCTCACTTTCGGCATCTACTTTACTTGAGGGTAGTTATCAAAAATATGTAGTAAAATGTGAATCAATCTCATTTTAAACGTTATTTAGTACTTGAACGTGATAAAATAAACGTAGTTAAAAAAACTTAAATGAGCGGGTCAAATTGCATGAAGGAAAGATGGTCGCTGGATAGGAGAAATCCTGGACCGGTATCCAAGAGGCGTTAAAGGTCCGCAAAACAGGCCGCATGGTATGTAGATGGGTAGACGTAACACACAAGATGTGTGGTGTCGCATGGACGAGAGTGGCTCATTTTCAGGATAGAAGCGAACGGAAAAGTATCGGGAAGGCCTTTGTCCAGCAGTGAGCGTGAGTGGGCTGCTTATGATATGATGAAATAGAGTTTAAACTTGTTTTAATTTCATACCTATAATATGAAAATTTTGGCTATTTGCCGGATTGGTTGGTTGATATATTATAATATTATATTTGATTTAGTACACATAAATAGGAGAGGAAAACAACCTGATAAAATTAAACTTTTTTAGGGCCGATCTTTCAATTGTCGGTTAAGAGTTATTCTCGGAATAAGCCTTTTAGTTTTTAGGGCGCTGCCAGATGAGCGTTGTTCAACGCGCGTTTACAACTTCATACATTTTATTTTGCTAAACGCGCGTTAGCATCTGTACGGCCTGCATAAAATGTGTGTAAGTTGTAAACGCGCGTTACCAAAACGCGCGTTGAACAACGCTCATCTGGCAGCGCCCTTATAGTTATTCGCGGCCGGTCACGGATAAAGTCACGTATATAGTCACGGACAACTGCTAGTTGTCCGTGACTTTATCCGTGACCGGCCGCGAATAACTACAAAAACCATAAAACTTATTCCGAGAATAACTCTTAACCGACAATTGAAAGATCGGCCCTTAGTCGGAGTCGTGTTATTGGAAAAATTCGGAATTGGAGTCAGAGTCGAAAAAATGTTTTTTTTTAACGAAAAAAACTCACCTGACTTCTGGAACTTGAAAACCTTCGATCCTTGACAGGAAGCCATCGTAGAATCGACAATAATCCTAACACGAACCCCTCGATTATGGGCCTTTATAATAGCGTCGGCCATATCTCTGCAGGTCAACAAGTACATGCACACATCTATGCAGTACCTAGCGTCGTCCAAGACCCGGACCATCCTTTGCAAATTGTGATCGCAGCAATGCTTATCGACACAATTTTTGTCTCCGTTACATTGAGTGCAAACATCGTTGAAGGCTATCAACTTGCTGATTCGAGGAGCCGGCGTGAAGTTGATAATTTTCTTCAACACGAAAAACACGAAATCGAGAGTCACTAGAGTAACACACCCAACAGCCACCGCTTTTGTGATCGGGCTCTGAAACATTGCAGACCTCGAACAGAGAATCGGACACGGAAATTCTAATCTTGCACTTTCGACGACACGTGCTCGTTCTTTGTTTGGCGCGAAAGTGTCGCGGGGGTAAGGGGGCCCTTTTAGGGGTCACTGGGCGCCCCAAGGGGTAAGGGGTCCCTTTTGGGGGTCACTGGGGGCCCCCAAGGGTAAGGAGGCCCTTTTGGGGGTCACTGGGGGCCCCAAGGGTTCTTCGACGAGGACTACGCCCTGAATGGGGGCTGTGGCTGCGAACAAACGAAGAGTTGAATACACGAACGAAGGAACGAACCGTCGCTTTCGAACGTCTGATAAAGATGACTCATACGTTGTACTGATCGCCCGATGACCGTACCAACAGGTGCATACGATACAAGTGCATATGACTCAAGCGCACATAATGCAAGCGAATGAGGCACGACACAAGCGCACATGTTTGCGAAATTTAAAAATTAAAGTGGCGTTTAACACGAAAGTGAAAGCGCCAAAATATGTTTTTCGTGTTAAAAGAATGTCATATTAGGCGGCACGTGACTTGAAATTGTGGGGGTGCTGTATATGACTAACTAATTAGTGTCAAAAAAAAAATTAAAAATAATATAAATTATTATATGAAAAATATTAAAAGGTATTATAAATTATAATTTTCATTTAAATATGAAGTCCATTCTTAATAATTTTTTTTATTTCTGAAATTAAGTTTGATTCAATTGAAATAATCGAGAGAGCTGTTAATCGCTCTTGTTTCTTATTTTTTTTCTTAAAAATGTGTTTATTCTTTTTAATGTTGAAAAATATCTTTTTGGTTTTGTTGTGATCATGAAAATTGTGACTAATATTTTATTAGTTTGATTGCTTTAGAAAAAATGCTCGACTAATTTTCGTCAATTATTAAAATTAATAATACATATATTGAGATCGTATTCATCGAATATCATCTCAATATTGACTCAACCACCCCTTAACCACGGTTCGATTTTTATAATTACTATGTTTAATATCTAATCATTTTTATGTTCATCACCATCCCTCGTTATAAATTCTATGTTTTCGGACATAAATTTAAACGCAATTTTTCCGAAATTTTTCTGGGGGTGCTTTAGCACAGCAGCACCTATGAACGAGCCGCCACTGGTTGTATTGCTGTTAAAAGACGATCACAGCAATGCAATGCCGATTGTACGTTTCATATTTCATTATTAAAATTAATGTAATCATATTACATCGCTGGAAAAATGTTCCTTAAATCATATCGACTCTGGAGATTAAGAACATACCATATCACAAAAACGATACAAGTGAATGGACTAAAGGATACCAGTGGAAAAAATCTAATGTAAATTTATTGAATATCAAAAACTCGAATATTAATTTTTGTCCGGCTGGAGGAAAAAATATAATAGAAGAAGATAGATAAAATATTAGAGATATGAGATGGAACACTTCGACCAGTTCAAAAATATGACCTTCAAAGGGTGGGGTTGTCGATCTGTTGTGAAGTTATGAAGTGTTGTGGAAGATTGTGCCAGTCGCCGGTGCACTTGCCTGAAGTATTTAAAATATATATGTATGTGTATATATGTAAGCATGCCATAGGCATAAGCTTACAATTAGCCATATGGTTCAAGTACATATATTATAGAGAGGCAAACCAAAATTGACAACGAAAGCTCTTGTTATCCATTAATTAATAAAAAATTATGCAGTTTCTCTATTACTTTACTTTATCATATGTTTTTTATTCATACGCAATGGTTTTATTTACAAACTATATTCAACTCTCAAACGCTTAATCTACAAACGAGTAATTAATGAAGTCTGCCGACTTCAACCTGTCAAATAATAAAACTGATTTAAATAAATGCGTTTAGTTTTATTGACTGAGAAATGCGGCTTTGCTCAACCAACCCCCACGTGCAGCTTTTCTAAAAGGAAAGTGGAAGTAATAACGTCGTGTGTGCTAACGCCATTTGAAATGTTATAAAATTTTTAACATAGCGCAAATGCGCTTTACAATTTCACTGCGAATCGGCGATTGTGCAAGCTTGCGATTCGTATACGTCGTATGAGCGAGTCGCAACGTTCTCGTATACGTCAGAGTGATGACAATTTATGATTTAAGAACACCGAAATTTTACAGCAACATTTTCGATCAATGTATTTCAATCATTTTCGGCCAAAATGTAATTTAATCCTGACCAATTAACCTTTCGCCTTATTTTAATATGATTGATCGAAATTGAATCTAAAAAATATGTGATTTCGTGATAAAAACAATGTGTTCATGTTCACGAACGTGATCGTGTTCGAAAACGTTCGAGTTCGAACAGGCGTTTGACAGTTTCGTACTAAAATTCGGTATCCGTTTTGATTCTTCACACATTCGATGTTTTATAGTTCGATGAAGATCGCATTCCCATCCGAAATTAAGATTGCATAAATTACGGGTTTTAATCAGGGTTACCAGACGTCCCTATTTGAGCCGGACTGTCCCGAATTCGACAGAAAAATCCCGCATTGTCTCTGAAAATCCCGATTTGACCAATTTTTTGTGGGAAAAATGTACATACATATGTTATATAGTTTAAGAGGCTCATTTAATTTTTGTAGACAACCTGGAATACCTCCTTTTATTAACTTTAACTTTTGATATAATTATACAAATTTATAATGAATTTAGCATGTCAAAAAAAAGAGTCGCAGAACTAAAAGAATTGTTGGAATGGTTAGAAAAATATTAGAGAAATATGTATTTTTTGGAATTTTCGGGAAAGTCGGTTTTTATAAGTGGACGATTTTTTTTGACAAATATTTTTGTTTTTTCTAGTTTTTTAGTTTACAAATTTATCGCTCGGAGCTGAACCGGAAACCTAAAACCGGAAGCGAACCCAAATATATTTTTTTATTGAACCGTAACTGAAAACCGAAACGAAAAAATAACGGTTCGAAGCCCTGCCTTTTTTTGATCGTTCGAAATACTGAATTTCCCGATTTGTGAATTTGGAAATCTGGTAGTCCCGGTTTTAATCCATTACTATTATACTTGGACTATTTATAGTCCATGTAAATATCGAGTTAATTATAATTTTAATTATTTTTTATTGATATGAAACATGAAAAAATGTATCAATTTAAAAGTTTTAAAGGTAATTTTTTTGATTTGATACAAAGTTTCATGTAATTATGTTAATACATACATGACTTTAAATTTAGGTCGATTGTCATTGTGACAAACTCGAAAAGCACTTATACTATTTTCTAAATAACTAATTATCTAAGAATTATATCGACTAGAAATTTTCGTGTAGTGAAATATATATAAAAAATATTACTTATATGATATTAACATAACTATTATGTGTGTTAAAATATACGATCATCCCGCCATCAAAATTATCACAACGTATACATATTGTGTGGAAAGTCTTTCACAAGTTGTATATAATAATATAATTTTAATTATATTTATTATTGGATTTGTCGGAGTTTGCGTTTTGTTCTATGAAAGCGTCATATTGAACGACACGACTTTCGGTAACATCCGTAAATTATTTGCTAAATGTATAATATTATTAAAATAGATTCATATTTAATGTCGCAATTACAGTTTGGGCGATCTTTTGAAACGGTCCTTAATTTAATGAAACGGTCGAGTTTGTCTTTTTTTTAATGTGTTTATAAAAGTATGGATTAAATCTTTGTTTGTAATGTTGTATTTGTGAAAAATATATAATATATACATATATACATCAGATTATTAAAGTGTAAATTTTACAATGTTTCAAAGATCTAAACGGTTTGAAATCTGTTTCAGAACCTTTATTCGAACTTTGGCATGAAAACTTCAATAATATTATATATACATACATATGTCGATAATTAGCGTGAAAAATATTTGCATAAACCCAAATTAATTCGTGTTCGTTTTACGTAACGACCGGTTTATAATTAACTTTTGAAGTATGTTTATAAATGGCACGAAGAATAATATATTGTATATTTAAAACAATTTGAATCAGTACAAATTATAACTTTTATAAAACTTTGAAGACAACATACAACCGAAACATTAATAAATTTCGGAAATTGATCATATAACAATTTTTTTTTTAGCATTTCGTGATATTATTAACGCCGTTTATAATTATTTTTGGACGTATATATTGTATTTTTGAACTCTATTAATATCCACCCGAAAATATTCTTCATTTCGAACGAATGCAACCGAAACAAACATCAAATCGAAAAGTTTAATATAATATACTACAATCTAATTTGGGTTACATTTATATAACGAATTATGTCTCTCAAAATATACTTTTCGAATGAAAATGAATAAATATACATTTCAATGCGAATAATATCTGTCACTGGTCGCACATATTTATTCAAAGTGCATTTTATTCGTTGAATTTAAATTCGCGTATGTTTCGATTGTATTATCCTGAAATATGTTCATGACATGCAAAAACATTGCGAAAAATAAATCCTTCAAAGTAATCTAAGCATCCCTCATTAGGACCCAATTTTTTGAGACCTTTTTCTCGATTCTCGGAAATAAACCGTATTTGATCTGACCAATTATTCTGACAAAATGGCGATTTTATTATGCAAAAACGCTTAATTGTAAAAAAATACAATTTTTAAAAAGAAATTTCGTTTATATTGAAGATCGTTTCGAAAATAGCGGCTCTGGAATTTATTTCATATGTAATCTTCATATCAATCATCGAATAAACTCTCATATTTACCGCTCGAGATAATTTTCATACGTGAATAAATTTCGATTTATCGACATATAAATATTTATAAACATTGAAAATTTTCATACATGATAAATAATATTCGATAGTCGAATATGTTTCAATAGCAGGGTTGTGCTGACTCCAGCTCCATCAAATTTGAGGATTTGTAGCATTTTAAGCGGAGTCGGAGTCAAAGTATAAGGCAAAAGCAGGGCTGAACATACCCTTTATAATTTATCAACTCTGACTCTGCTGAAGTTGAAATTTCATAGAATTATGAGCAAAGTCGGAGTTTAAAGTTTAAGGCAAAAGGAGGATTGTACATTCACTTTGGCCTTCGATTTCGTTTAAAATGATATGATTTCTTGAACTCAACAAAATCGGAGTTATTAAATTTTGAAATGAATGCATAGCCCTCCTCAGTGAAGCAAAATAAAAATGTTTTCATGAATTTTCTGATATTTATTCATACGTTTTATAAATAAGAGACGATTTTCAGGTTCAAATCGAAGCAGTTTAATGTCAATTTCTTTCAAAAAATGTAATTTGCACACATAAAAATCTAATTTCTGAAAAAATATCAACTTTGATCACAGCTTTGACATTTCGAAGTGTATATTGCACTTTTTCAACAGTTCGTTTCATGATTTGTATACCTTTTTTCTCATATTGCCGCCGACCGATATCGACATTCATGCAAATGCATTTTCGCTTCAGCTGAAACAAATTCCGACGGAAAAGCTCACGGATATTGATAATGGGAAAATATTTCAAATGAAAAAATCGGTTTTCGAATACATTCAGATGCATATTTATACTTTTTAATAGTTGCTTAATCGATATTTATTATATAAATTCTTGGCATTTGAATATTTTTATCTCGATTTTGGAAAGTAAAAATATATTTTTATAAGAACTGTTTATGCAAAAAATTTTGATTTGTTCAAATATGAAAAGCGCGCGTATAATTAAATTATAAAAGTGCAGTTTTTACACTTCAAATTCAACATTTTAAGCTTAAAATTTAACTATCGCTAAGTATTACAACTAACTAAGATCATTTATTATTTTTGTAAGACCGCTTTGTTTTAAGATCATTTTATTTTAAGACCACTGCTATAGTCCATTAATGAAACATTTCATTTACTTTTTGATGGTTGAATTTAAAATTTAAAAGGTTAAATGTGAAGTGTAAAAATTGTATAAACATCTACATTTAATTTTTAACATTTTAAGCTCCATCTTCTTCAAATTCATATGATTTCCTTTAAAAATTCTATTAAAATAAATCCAGATAACCACATAAATATAAATTTCATAAATTTAATTTCCTATTTAAAGATTTTCCCATGATTTTGATCCAGCCACAAAACGGATATTAAACACGCTTCCTCATTCGGAAAATGAACATTTTCATGATATTCAAAAATACACCCGACACAAATCCTATTTCAATATTTCCAAAATTGATAAGCGATCGCTTCAAACTCGACATACATACTTTTCAATAAACGTTAATGCATTGAACTTAAACCGAAAACGCAAACTGATTCGACATTCAATAAAAAAATTGAAAAACGCATTCGGCAAAGCGCAAATATTCCACTGGAACAATTCCGAAAGCATTTATTGTTATTCACGTCAAATCTTTGTATAAATTTGGGAATAACAAAAATGAATATTAATATTAGAAAAAAAAAACACGGAGCGAAAATACACTCGAATTACATATCGATTTCATTTCGAGTCCGCTTCGAGTGTTCTGGTTTCGATATCGAGTAATTTAAAACGGCGAAAAACGCGCCAAAAAAAGCCTTCTATTTATTATTTTTCACGCTCGATCGATCTTTGAACTGTAAAAAAATACGTGGGTTTTTTTTGTTGCACGTTCGAATGATCTTTCAATAATGGCGGTGAAAAATGTGTTTTCGGAAAATTCGATGCGATTTTTCGTTTTGTTTTGGCGGCGTTTTTTGTGTCGAATTTAAGGTTTTGTATCAAAAATGATATAAATATAAATTTGTGACAGTTTTGTTAATTTTATATGAAAGTTGAATTGTATTCTTTCCGTTTTTATTACGGATTTTACAGTTCGAATTCAGTCGTTAATAAATCAAACTCAATACTTTTACAGATTGAATTAAACGTTTTTTAAATCATGTTCGATTATTTACAATTCATATTTTAATATGGTTTAAGGCTTAACTTTTTTATATCAAATTTAATTTGTCAAATTTTTTATAGATTATGGGATCAAATATATATAAATAAGTAATAATTAAGACAAAATGATCTTTTATAAAACGAGAACGTTCAAAATATGTAAAAATGGGATTATTAAAGTCAAATTGATAAATAGATTGTATTTATTTCATTGATTACTATGACAACAGTCTTAATAGTTCATTACGATTGAATTTAATTTAATAGGAGTTGAATTTGATTTGAAAAAGATCGAATTTGATCTGTAAAAGCTAAATTTGGAGTGTAAAAGCTGTATTTTAAACTAAATGATTCATAAAAAAATGTAAATATTTTGTGATATTCTCATAAGTTAACTTTTGTATTAAGAACTTTCTTATAAATATCAATATTTTGTTTAAAAACTTATTATTTTGTTATATTTTTAGAACAAAATCTCGTTTAGAGTGTAATAATTTTTTTTTTTTAATTGGGCAAAATGGTTTTAGTTTTTAATGTTGAACGCACCAGTTTATTTTATCTGTAACAATGAAATTTCCATATTCAGAGAAAATATTATATACATAGATACAATCCTTGAATCTTTTATTTATATTCAATTATCATAAGAAAACAATACTCAGAACTTCTCAGAATATATAATACTAACATTTCATACAATACTTTACTACGAACACGAAGCAAACTAAAAAAAAATCATATAATAATTTTAAAATGAAAAAGTACAGATCATGCATTCCTTTTGATATTTATAGATTTCGATTTACAAAAGATCATAATACTCAGGAATAAAAATCAAAAAATCAAAAAAAACAATCAAAAAATACTCATAATATAATAATTTTTCATACAATACATCTTTAAATACGAAGAAAAAAAAAAAAGAAACTGATAAGAATTCTAAAATGAAAAAAGCACAGATCACATAATCCTATTTTTATTTATAGAATTTAATTTACACGAGAAAGTGTTATAATATTCAGAAATACTCAAAATACAATGAAATCTCATATTATATCTTGAAACAAGAAGTTAATATTTAAAAAAGAAACAAACCACATGAAAATTCTAAAGTGGAAAAGCACAGATCACACAATCCTTTCGTTATTTATAGAATTTGATTTACAAAAGAAAATAATACTCAAAAATACTCAAAGGATAATAAAATTTCATGCAATACTATCTTTGAATACAAAGAATAAGTAAAAAAAAGATCAAACTATGAAAAAATTCTGAAATGGAAAAGCACAGATCACATAATCCTTTTGTAATTTATAGAATTCGATTTACAAAAGAAAATAATACTCATAAATATTCAAAAATACTCAAAGCACAATAAAGCCTCATGCAACACTATCTTCAAACGCGAAACGAACATAAAAACAAATCATATGAAAATCTGAAATGGAAAAGCACAAATCACACAATCCCTTTGATATCATTTCCTCTCTGAAGCAAATGCACATTTCCAACAAATCGCGCATTTTCTTACGACAACAAACCCTTTGAAAAGTGCACGTTATCCAAATTGAAAACCGCAATTTCACAACAAGACAATTTTCCGCGCTTCCAACCCGCTCATTTCGCGGATGCACATTTCGAACAAGTTCATATGGAAACGCGAAAATTTTCAGTTTCATTCGGTTTTTCGGCCGGAAAACTTCGTCCGGATTATCCTGGAGGTTTCTTTTCGTTTTTTCTTTCGTAAACGGATACATTTTTAACTAGTCCGAGTCGAACGGTCGAGGAAACTCGTTCTATCATTCAAGAGGAACAATTTATTCGGAGCACTCTATTTACAGAGAACAATTCGCATTACTTCCATTTCCCATGCGAAAACGCAAAGCGTCAATTTTTAATGCGTCACGTTTGTATAAAATGATATGTTTGTAGTTCGGTTTGATTGGAAATTTGAGAGTCAAAGTATGAATTTTGAGGGTGGTCGTCGGTTTTGGTAATTCGATATTATTGATGAGAGTGCAGATGCGTTTTGGATGCATTGTTTTGAAACGTGGTTTGATAGTTTATTCATTCGATTGATTATGATTTATGTATGCATTTGATAAAGGATGATGTGATTGTGATGTTTATATATAATATACAGAAGAATTTATTTGATTCGAAAATGCTTAAAGTGAAAAATCGGTTGACGAGAAATTATACTGTGATCTAACAAAAAATACTCCGTACGTATACTATGGTTTCGGTTTCTTAGATTTCGTATTATAGGTTTTATAACTCTGATTTAATCTTTTGAACATCAAATTCAACCTTTGAAATATCACATGCAACCTTTTATAACTTCGATAAAATATTTTATTGATTACAACGGTCTTAGTAATACTTTTCGATGGTTGAATTTAAAGTTTGAAATATATAAATTGTAAAAGTTTTCCGCTTTACGTAGTAATTTTTTCGTAAAAATAGACTTTGTGTTGAAAAATATCACTCAAATCTAAATAAAAAACAATGTTTTAAAAAAGAATATCAGGTCAAGCATTGAATCTAAAATATATTATGAAAATTTAGATTTTGTTGATAAAATTAAGGATTTGTTTTATTTTCGATTTTTCAAATAACATTTTTAATTTAATTTCAAAGATGCCGTGTTTTAAAACTTCTATTCTGAAAAATTTCATTTAAGTTTTATCATTTAAACATCCCAAAGTATTCTCGAGTTTATTGTTTTATAAGTTTTTTTTTACTAAACAAGAGAGTTGACACAACTTAATAAAATCAAAATGTATTAAAAATTTTAAAAATTAAACTAAACTTTTGTAATTTCAACTATTCAATTGAATTTTTCAATAAAAACTGGAATATTATTTGATTTCGTCAAACGAGTCAAAAGCGTTTCTGTAAAAAGTGCTTCAATTTTTTTTTCCAGAAATGTTCATATCTTTAAAATTGGTGAATAAACTTTTAAAGATAGTTTTCTTAAAATTAAATTAATTAGTAGTTCAAAGACTCAATTTTCACCGAAAAATTCCACAATCAAAGATATCACAATAGTACATCTGTGCTTTATACACCTAAAACTCTTTTTAACAGTCATCGGCAACCTATGACTCCACGGGTCACTGACTGGCCCATTTGATAATTTCAAGTGATCTACTGAATTAATTATTATTGATTATAAATATTTTTTCAATCAAATTTATAATAATATTCACTAAAAACTGATTTAAAATACCCCCACTGATTCAAAACATTTCATAAGTCACATTTTGGTTGCTTCTGACCCACAGCTAAAAAAGCTTGCCTAAAACGTATCCCCTATATAAAAGGAGACTTATTTACTCTATTATATGATTATTTAATATATCAATTGGGATGTATACATATAATTATTTAACTTCATATTTAAAAAAAAATGTCAAGGGGCCCTTATGTAAGTCTTGCACCTGGGCCCAAAATTTCTAGCTACGCCACTGCTTGGGTATACAATGCTTAACAAACGAAGCTAAAAACCATTAGTAAATTTAAAAAACGGATTATTTACACTCAAAAAAATCAATTTAAAAATTATAAACGCACTTATACTTTTGAATATGGCGAAGCGAGCATGTAAACTCTGTTGCGCACAATACGTAAACGTAATTAAATAAGTTTAAAGGCGAGTTGGCATATCGGCTTACTGGGGAACAAAGGATGTCAGGAGCAGCAGGAGACGCTCATCCACTTTTTCCCCAGTCCCTAGTCCCTGGTCCCTAGTCCCTGGCCTGTGTGTGCATTTGAATTCGCCAAGATAATGAGTTTCAGATTGAAGATCGGCGCAACTTCCCAAGCCGTTTTTATTGGATTTGGTTTTTTATCAACGGAAAATGTGTGCTTTATAATTTTTTATTTTTAAGTTGAACTTCTTTAGAGGCGTTGGTGTGATTGTGAATTGGATTTTGATAGTTTTTATTGTAAGAGTGTTTTTTTAGATTAAACTTTTTTGAGAAAGTATTAAGAAATGGTAGGAGTTTCAATTTTTATTTCCATTGATTGTTTTCGATAATTATATAACCATCAGAAAGTATTTTTAAGACTGTTATCATAGTAATTCTTGAAATTTAATAAATTACTATTAAAACGGTCTTAATAATACTTTCTGATGATTGAATTTGATATTAAAAACTGTATAGTTTTCACACTTAAAATCCAACCTTTTAAACTTCAAATTCATCTATAAAAAAATATTATTTAGGCTGTTATCATATTAACCAATGAAATCATATAATATTAATAATTTTCATTGATTACAATTAAAACGATCTTAAATAACACTTTTCGATGGTTGAATTTGATGTGTGAAAGAAATATAACTAAATCATTTCCAATCCGGCCCACGCTAATTTCCCATGACCGAAAATTTCGCACTTAAAACATCGCTATTCAATTGAAACAATTACTGAAAATCAACAAACTACTTTCGACCGCAAAAACCAAAAACCAAACCATATTTCCGCGTCGAAATCTCGCGCGCTTTTCATTTTGGCGCGCTTTTCGAAAATGCAAAATTCGCGAGCGCGGTCGCCCCTTCAAACAGTTCAAAAAGCACATTTTCGCAACGAAATTATTAAACTTAATTAAGTACGTGATAAGATTAGGCAACATCTCCACCTTTTAGTGTACTTAATTAACAAGCATTGATTCAATTTCTTGTATAAATACGTGAACGAATGCGAGCGAAAACAAAATGGCGGCGCGTACCAGGGATCTTTTTGTTGTAATAAAATATTAATCGAGGTTGTTTTATTGAGTTTTTTTAAATAAAATTGTTACAGTGTGTGTTGTGATTAGATGTAGTTTAAATAATTCTGAGATTTTTAATTTTTGAAAATTGAGAATATTTGAAAAATAAATAGAATTTTTTTTCCATACATTACTTTTAATGGCACTTAATAGTGACAATTTAATTTTCGTAATGTTTGTACATACGAAAAATTAATCTTTAATGGTTTTTGCTGTTTTCATTTTTATATTTGTTCAGATTAAAACATAATTAAATTACTTTTCAGATCATCCTTAATTTATTTTTATATTACATTGAATTTTTTATACGATCTTATATTTTCATTACAAATTTTAATTTTGGAAAAGCCAACAATTACCAGAAACTGAATCAAACGATTCAATTGACGATTTTGAAATAATAATACAATATGATTAAGAAAGATTCATTATCTAAACAATTTTTTTTTTTCTTAAAATCTTTAATTAATTAGTTTACTGTTAATTAGCTTATAAGTTTTTTCTATAAGTTTTACACTCCAAATTCAATTTTGTAGAAATAATATCAACATTTTTCAAACCAAAATCAACCATTTACAAATCAAATTTAACTTCTCAATTCAACAAATAAATATAATGGTGTTCGGAAAGTATAAGTGCACTTTAGTGAGTGACTGCTTTTAAACTGCACTTATGCTTTGCGAACACCTATATAATGTGTCGGCGTTGCGATTGATTGTGACAATAATCGTTGACATTCGGTACACAATTTATTTTCACATAGACCCGAGCATGCCGCTATTTTATATATAAAAAAAATTAAATGCGTAATAATTTTCATCTTCTTTCAAACTTTTAATGCTTTCAAAAGTCTTTAATATTTCGAAAATCAAAATCACTTATACAACCATTAATTAAATCGCCACATTTACGCACAATCACAAAACACTAAACTATCAATAATCAAACACAACACCTTCGATTATTTTTATAATTTTTTTCTTCACCGCACACTCAACCCGAATCGGTCAAAGGCCGCATTTCACGACGTTATATTCCCCGAGATTAACCCGCATATTACAAAAAGAAAACACACACACACATACACTCCATAGAGACGAAAAAAACATAACGCGTGGGAGTCGCACTCCGCTGAAGCCTTAATCCGACATTGAATCGGTATAAATTACGTATAAGGCCCAGTGTGCGTGTCTACCCGATGGACCAAAAATAATTCGTACACAAAAACGGCGGGAGAGAAATTCGCAATCTGCGATGAAATTCCTCTTTCGTGGATGATACGCCGTTGAAGTGGTACAGTGGGACCTCGATGTGTTGGAATGTGAGAAATCGGGTATCGGATTGGCCGTTGGATAATTGACCGTTGTGGTCAATGGTCATTTTTATCAATGGTCATTTTGATCAATTGTCATTTCGGTTAATAGATATTTTGGTCAATGGTCGTTTTGGTCAGTGGCCATTTTGGTCTTTGGTTAGTCGAAGATTGTGGTATTTTTGGCTAATGATCATTAAATTAATTCAACGTCAATTCAACGAATTAATTGAAAAAGGTTTGAAAGTTTAATGGTTGAATTCGATTAGAAAAAGGCTGGATTTGGAGTGTAAAACCTGTTTATAATAAATAATATATGTATATGACATTTAAGTATATATACTATATAATATATTTTTGTATGTACGTACACCGGGGGCCAAAAGTATTTTCCGTTTAAAGTTTTTCAATAAAGTTTATATCCGAAACTACTTTTAAATTATAGAGAATATCATTTTCAATATATCTAGGTAATTTAAAATTCTCGGGAGTGGCAAAAATTTTAATTACAAATTTTTCTAATAAAAACAGCTTTATGGGAAAAAACCATTATTCGTTTCCATATGATTTTTTCGATTTAAAATGACCGAAATTAGTTTAGCATTTTATGAAGTCTTTATCGGTGATTTTTATTCTTGTCAGCTTAATTTTTCTACATAATTCGTTCAAATGTTATTATTAATGCTTAAAAAAAATATTTTAGAATATTATTATTATAGTATAATATATATTTTTGTGTATCTGTTATATAAAATAAACAAAGCTTTACTGCATCAATACATAAAAAAAAAAATAGCACAAAAAGAAAAATAGTCAGACAGAATTTCGAGAAAAACGTATTTTCCAAAATAAAATATTTCAATGTTTGCACCTTCTAAATGCAAAATACGATATTTTTCAGCGAACTTTTCGTCATAAAATAAATTCACATTCTAGACCAACACAAAAAACCCGTCCCTTCCGATAGAAAATTTCCAATTAAATTTCCATACCGCATCTTGGAAATTCAACATCGCCCGATAAATTTTCACGTATAATCCAATTTTCTGGACTGGCAGTGCACTCGAAACCTTATTTTTCCGCATTCGATCCACGTCCGTGTCCGCTTTTCCTGACTTCTTATTCCGTAAATATGTTGCTGTAAAAAGTCTGAAGGACGAAAGATCGTTGATTCGGTCTTGTAAAAGATGCGGTATGAATGTTGGTAAAGTAGGGTTTATTGTAAAGATGGTGTAAATAATTTTGATGTTTCTAATTCGGCTTGTTCCAAATATTTTGTGATTAAATGTGCAGAATTTGGTTGATAGGTTTAAAATAAATTATTATAGCGTTAAAGAAAGTTTTATAATAATACTTACTGATATATTATATCTGAAATTTATAATCCAGATTATCGTTTACGGTAATATTTTCGTGATAATTACAAAAAAATACCAACAAACTCAAAGTACATTTATATCTTTTGACATTTACCAATATTCATTTTTCATTCAGTTGAATTTGTTTTAAAAAAGGTTTAGCGTTTGATTAGTAGAAAACTGAATTTGATTTGAAAAGAGTTGAATTCAACTTGGAAAAGGTTGAGAATTTGATTTGCAAAAAGTCGAATTTGTTTATTAATAACATAAATTGAAAATTTGAATTGTATGAATTCGATTTTAAAAAGGTTGAATTTGATTTGATAAGGGTGATGTTTGATTTGTAAAAGATTGAATCCAAACTGAAAAATCTGAATCAATTTTCAAACGTACATCAGTCCAGTTCCCAACCTTTTTTGACTGGCTTACCACTTGGTAGTATAATATAATAAATACATTACGCTAAACTGTACCACCCAGAGCCATAGAAATTTTTTTGGCGTCCCTCTATTATTTTTTTTATTAATTATGTAAGAATTGCCGTCAAAAACTAAAACAAATATATTTTTTTCTTATTATTATATAAATGTACGGCGACATGGAAAGTAAAGAACAACAAATCATCCTCTGGAGCAAATTGTTATTGTGAACCCTCTCTTTTAGATTTTTATTTACCCCACGATTTTAAAATATGGAAAAAAATCTAAATTGTCTGAAAATCATCATTTATTAATTTTTTTGGTGAAAATTAAATTTTAATTTATGAAAAAATTAGAATATTAAATTATTGAGGAAAAAAAGAGCGCCCCAGGCGAAATTTTTTTTATTTTTTCCGGATTTTTGATCATCGACTATGATTAATTAAGATGATGTTTATTAATTAAAAAAAATATGTAAACTTTTTACATTTGAAAATCCTTCATTCATGTATGTCCGCCATTACCGATTTTTTTTCGCGTACCACTAACCATCAACCACATACCACCAATGATACGCACACCACAGGTTGGGAACCACTGCATCACCTCATTGCAACAAAAACCAATACTAATCAATTAAGACCAAAAAATACACGAACATTCAACGACTAATATTGGTAAATACCAAAATTCCCCGACCTTCACATTTCCCCAACAACACACACGAAGGCTCTATTTCGCGTGACGGAAACCCATCGGAGCCCTAATAGCAATATTCGTATATATTTTTTTAATACGTCGTAATGCCGCGTACTTTATACGACACAGAACCCTTTCGTCGCCGAATGTGTCTTCGCGAAGGAAAATTCGGGTGAACGCTCGTGCCGAGTTTGTTCACCTTTGTGTGGATTAGCTCGACCTTTTGCACGGTCGAAGTATGAAAACTATTTAAACGGCATAGGTGATGGTGCAAAAAAGGTCGTGCGACGACCTTTTTTTCGAAATGGTGCCGATTTTTTAAAAATACGACCGGTACAAAGTTTCGGCGTGTTCTTTTAATAACTGGACCGTTTTTTCGATGGGATTGTTTGATTTGTTTTGAATGTCAACTTGAGTGATCGCTTCGATGGATGTGTTGTAGAGGATATTCGGGTGATATGGTGGTCGTTATTTCGTATTTTAATGTAAAATAATTGAAAATAGTTTACTATCAGAAAGCATCATACGTACTTTTTCATCAAATTATTATTTGGATGTTTACTAGTTTTGTGTGACATTTCGAATGATCAAATTTGATACCTTTGATTTCGTGGTACTACAGTTAATTTGAATTTTATAATAATTTCTCTAGATATTTAAATAAGAAAATTGTCTAAAATTTTATATATTCTATCTATTGTTAGCGAAAAAAAAATTGTATGCAGATTAAAAGCCTTGTTTTACTTGCCTGAATCATGAGTGTTTTCCGCACAACGAAAAAAACTAAAAATAGTCACAAAATATGTATATATTAGCATGACATGTGGATGGTTATCACTAAATTATATCAGCATGAATTCTTATATCTACTGGCAAGTTTTTAGTAGACATAGTTTTCGAAAATAAGTTGATATTATTAAAAAAAAAAACGACTATAAACGCACTATCACAAAACTATCTTTATCACCTATTTATTCGAATTTCCTCTATAAAAACACTTTTGATGTATATGTATGTATATACATATATTAATACATTTCTCTTATGATAAATATGTCTATGTATTCATCAAAAGTTACATGAATTAATAGTGCGAAAAATTTATATAATGTATGGAAAAAATATACAATATTTCACTAAAATAATACTTATCTAATATCAAAAACAACACTGATGGCTTTCAAACATATACAATAATATACGTCAAAGCTTTAATACATTTCTGGAAGTGATATATTAATATTTTTTTTTGCGAAGATATGACCTCGCAACGGAGTCGCGCAGTCTACCGCCATTATACCCACGAACTTGAATATTTTCGTATCATTATTTATGTACACGAATGTATTTTAACATTTTATATTACGAGTAGTGGAGTAACATGTCTCGTATGTATTAAAAAAAGGAAATTTAATAAACGCAAGAGAATAAATATTCGCGTTTGCGGAATTACTATGAATTTTGTTTGTGTACGATGTTGATTAATTTCGAATGAATCTAAAGTGAAATATATAATATTTTGATTTTAATTACTGGGATTAGGAAGTAAATAATTTTTATCAAACTATATACATATGTATGTATGTATGTATGTATATATATTTAATTATTATTTCATTTAATCTATTAATCTATACAAAACTACAACCGATCGGACAAAGAATGTCCTTGAACGTAAAAAACAGCACCGTGGCCTTACATAAAGCTGCATCCAATTGGCCATCGGACGACCTTGAACCGCGCAAAAGCACCATAACAACACTCAAAACTCAAATATTTGAATCAATAAAACTTTGATGAAAATAGAAAAGCGACGAACATCTCACACTCCCCATTCCCGGTCAAGGTCGCGTTCGTTGCCAGTTTTCACTGGCACTACACCATGGCCCGTGAAAGCCTACATTTAAAACGTTACACTCGCATATACACACACACACACATACACATCGAGGGGGTTATACACGTAAAATGCTGGCGTACGGCCAAAATCAATAGCCTATCGTCGTTCAGTCATCTCTATGTAGACGTTCAGGTGCTTGCCGAATTTCGGCGAAAGCTCTCCAAAGTTTCGGGTCGCGATAGTGTTTGTTATGGCCGTCGGTTTCGGGAAATTCGGTCCGAATCGGATGCGGTTTTCATTTATAGAAAAAAATATGCGTGTAACTCTCATGGTTCGATAGACAAACTTCGTATCATCAGTTTTGATTTGTATGAAATTAAATATAAGGTTGTAACGCATGAAATGCCGGATATTTTTTTGTAACATATAAAACGCTATAACTTTTTTAATTTTCGAAATTGATTTATTATGTACTTACTTTAAATACTTTACGTTGTCATGAAGCAATATTTTTTTACCTACCCTATGTTAGTCAGATATCTTGAAATTTTTATGGAACTAACTTTGAGGTATGCTGATAGTCTCCGAACATTTTTTGTGGATTATTTTAAACGATGTCCTTTAAATTTTTATCGTTGACGATAGTTTGAGGAAACCAAAGAGCTCATTTTTGAGGTTGAAATTTTTTGAATGAAAATTTATAAACCAGCTACTTTTTTAATTTGTGATATCTTCTCGTTTATGTGACCTTTGTTATGTTGTGTTTAGACTTGATCTCACATAAACGAATTACACCCAAATCTCGTATCGACAACATATCATCTAAAGGAAAAAAATTACAAGTCAACCTACAAATTAAAAATACGCATAGAGCATGATTCTCTTTTAATATTAAAAACAAAAAAAATGTTTACAATTCACTTCTTGTTCCCAGAACGATCTGTTTGTGACCGAGTGAATTTCTGTCCTTTAATACGTTAAATATTATAGATCCAATACAACAATAGAAAAAATAATAACAACCATAACATTGATATAAAGCATCTAAACACCAAAACCAATAACAATTTCTTAAATAAACCACTATAAATAAAAAAATTCCAGCAAAATTAATTCTGAACATTTCAAACGCGAATCAAACCGGAACAATTGCGAAAAAATTGCAACTACTGTGCTAGTCTGTTACGACGAGACGAATCAAATTAGAAATGAAATTGATATAGCCTTAAGCTCCGATGGAATTCGTTTGACTCCCGAACAATTAACGGCGCGTTGAAATTTAACGGAGTCCGCCGTTATATTCGGGCGGGAATTTTCGAAATGCCGTTAAATTGAAATCGGTGCAAGTTCTGTGAATTTGTCACATAAAATGTTCGATGAGAATGGGATTTATTGTTTTGTGAAATAAAGTATTGAAACAATACGTGAAATTATTTACTATGAAACTATTTATTTTTATATTGAACTATTTATTATGAAACGTGGTAAGGGTGAGGTCACATTTTGGGCGAAAATGTATAATTTTTTACCATAAAATTTTTTTCAATCAAATAAATTGACACATTTTATTATGAATAACTGTGATTTGGTCCGATTCGATGTTGGCCATAGATCGAACGACCATTGCTTTATATACAAATAAACGATAAAAGTCGCGGAGATGATTTATTAAACATTTTCCACGTTTTATGTTATGTTTACGCTCTCGTCATGCTCTAGTATCGCGTTACGTTAGATGAGGATTCATATTTTGCAAAAGGACGAATATTATGCGATATAATAATATACATATATAAAACAAGCCGAGATTATCTTCTTTTGTTCGTCGAGGCTTATCTTAGCGGAAAAGCCTTCCTATTAACTATAATATACATCTAAATATTAAAAAAACTACATTTTTCATAATACATTTGCTTTTTTATATGTATTTTAAACTCTAATGTATAGTCCGTTGAATATCTACGGTAGCGTGTTTCATACATATTTTATAATAAAATATGAAATTTTAGAGCTATAAACAAATAGAATACGAAATATTAACAGTTTGCTTTTATTTAGCGTTATCATAGTAACGTATGTACATATATGAGCGTTGCCATAGTAATCGAGTTTAATATGAACATTACCACAGACAAATAGAGATAAACTATTATATTATATGATCAGTTGTTATTTATATATAATATGTATACATATCCATACACAATTATAAATATATGTACATACATATATTCATATACATACGTATATGGATGTCAAATATTGTTTAAATATTGCGAAAAGTGCAATTTTTTTGCGTCTTTCAAAAAACGCAATTACATGAACGTTGCGTTGCGTTATATAAACATATACATATTTTTTTAAAGTAAACATTCGTAAAAAGTATCCACATATTATAGTTCCAAAGGAGCCACCTATTGGGCAATAATGAAAAATAAATAAATATATTTTTTCTAAACTAAATTGCAAGTGTAAAATAAATATAAAATAAATTTGACAAAATACGTTTTGTGTTGAAAGCTTCGAAACGTAAAGGGACAAAAACGTAAAAAAAATAAATGAAAATAAAATAAAATAGGTAGAACGATTAAAACGGCGCGAATTTCGAATTCGGCGGTTTTTCACTTTATTGTTTGCGCGTCGTAAAAAAGGCGGGTTTTTTCAGTGCGAAACGTCGATTAAATGTTTTTCGAAGTGTTTATTCTAAATTAAGTATATTGTTTTATATTAAATACTATTTTAAAGGTTAACTTTATTATTATTGTATACAACGATTAATTTTAATAGCGAAAGATATAAACAACGTTTCTATAAGCATATTGTTTTGAATACATTAAACATATGTTAATTATCAAATTTTATTATTATTCTGCTATTTATAAACATACTGAGTATATACAATTTCATACATAAATATAATCTTACTTTATCATTGTATTTTTTGTAGTTTGAACGAGATCAAAAATTCCATGAAAATTTTAACAAGGTACAAACTCACATAAAAATTTCAGAATGTGAAAAATAACATATCGTCCCATATAAAATGCTCAAATTTATTAATATTGACAATCTTTTTTTAATAAAATAAATTATGCGCGAAACTTGAACGACATTCACATTATATATTGACCGTCATGAAAAATTACACTTCATTCGACGCTGACGTCTGAAAAAATGATATATCGCCTCTGAAAAAATAAATTTTCTCAAAATTGGGGGGGGGGGGAATAAAAAATAAAACAAATCCCCGCTCTCGAATTACGTTTAATGGACAATCGAAGCGAGAAAAAAAATGCAAATGATGGGGGCGCGGGAAAAATGGCGGGAAAGAAAAAATCGAAAGGCGATTTGAATTTCGATCGATCCACGCGGAAGGAGGGCGCTAAACGACGTCGTTAGGGCCGGAAAAACGGGGGAAAACTTCGCCGGGAAAACCCCTTTTTCCGTTACGGCTTTCCTTTAATTATGGCCAAATGGGGTGTCCAAATGGAGACATCATGGTGTCGCGTTCCGTTTTACGATCTGTTGTCGTGATTCTGAAAGTGTTACGTTTTTTTTTTCACGCAATTACATGAAAATATTTGGCCGTTGTCGTGTTCAGTAATTTTGGGTAGTTTTTTTTTCAAGTCTTTATTCGGTGATGGGAGATACAAGTCCTGATGAGAGTCCTAAGATTTATTTAGTGTTGGAATTTTTGAGTTCTAATCGCTTACTACGCAATGGGACTGCAAATCCTAACAATTTTTTCAGTGATGGGACTTTGAAGTCCTATCGACTTATTCAATAATGGAACTTTAGAATCGTAACGGCTTATTCAGTGATGAAACTTTTATGTCCTAACGACTTATTCAGTGATAGAATTTTCAAGTTCCAACTACTTATTCAATAATGGAACTTTTGTGTCCTAACGACTTATTCAGAGATGGGACTTAAGTCTGAACGATTTATTTAATGATTGGACTTTCATATTCTAATCACTTATTTGGTGATGGAATTTTTAAATCCTAACTAATTATTTAGTGATGGGAATCCCATCACGGCACATTCAAGTTCTAACAATTTATTTAGTAATTAAACTCTCGAGTCTTAATGACTTATTCAGTGAAAGGTCCTTTAAATCCTTACGTTTTTAAAGTCTGCGAATGTTTTAGTCTAAAGATTAAAATGAAATTAGTCATTCATAGTAGTTTACTTTTTCAACCCTTTGATTACTGATTAGTGCTAAGGGGTCAAGAGCCTTTAAGGTGAGGTTCCATGATGAGCATAATACGGTCATATTTAGCCTCAAACGTTTTTATATATTCAAATAAAACCATGGGATCTCATCCTCGTCCATGTACAAAATTTATATTCTAATCAATTATATTCTTGGATATTTTACAATTAGATTAGTTTAGCCCATATTCATTTTTTTTTAATTGACTAGAATATATATTTAAATGATACAACTTTTTTATCTATTTCCCTAGATTTGACACTCTTTGACTTTTCTTTTAATTAATTCTACGAAATCCAAGAAAAGTTGAAGGGATTCAATTAATGTCCCCAATGGTTATCAAAGCACAAACGACAGAGTCGTCGAAAACCCTCGAAGAGTGATTGTAATAAG
Organism: Hydropsyche tenuis; assembly: GCA_009617725.1. NCBI lineage: Eukaryota > Metazoa > Arthropoda > Insecta > Trichoptera > Hydropsychidae > Hydropsyche > Hydropsyche tenuis. Next base: position 180,507 of record VTON01000165.1, on the reverse strand, counting down.
AAGCGACTGATGAAAGGAATAATAGTTTGAATTTAATATGTTTCATGCCATATAACAATTTCAATATTGACAGTAAATATTCATATTCAATATTCATTGATATTATTTAAAAATACAAAGATCGATTTTAAATAGAAATTAAATATAATAAAAATTTTTGACCATCAGTAGAAAAAAAAACAACATTTTTTTTATAAAAAATTATCATTTTTGATATAAATATTGACTGTCACTGATGACTTTTTTGTATATAATATATGTAGTTTACTATCGATCACTTATTCTATAGAATTTCATATAATGTTTACCATAAACCATATTAATATTGATAACGGTCACCGGTGACCGTCACCTTAAAAAAAAATAATACAAATTAGCTTCAATTTTATATTATACTAGCGGATAGTACCCGGAGTGCTCAGGACTCTGTGAAAATAAATTGTTTACCGATTATATTAATTATTATCACAATCGATCGCGACGCCAGCACATTATATTTTAATTTGTATGGCGAAAAAACTGAAATGCGAATCGATATTAAAAAGCTGAAAACTTACTTAGTTTTTCCGGATTTCAAAGCACATTCTTGCCAAATTTAGTGAAAATTCGTCTATCGGTTCAGGAGTTTATTGGATACATACCTACATACATACACCGTTTGAGTTTTATATAGAAGATATAAATGCCAATATAGCAACAAATCAAACGAAATTCATTTTTAATTGTCACAGGTACGCGATCGCACCCCGCGGGACTGATCCTGGAAACATGCGCTTTGTGTGCGCACAAAAGGAACAAAACGAAAAAACGGCACACACAAACGGATTCTCTTTTAATTAAAACAGGAAAAAGGACTCGATATTGTCGCGGATCGATTCACTGAAAAAAAAAATTACCGGCAACTTTCCGTGAGGGATTAGAGGAGCGGACGAACAAAAATCGAAGGTTCGAGTGAGCTAATTAACTCCGAAGAACGTATTGCATTTGTATTCGAAGGCTCTTTTGCTAATTGAAGCACCTATACATATCGAGATGGATTGAGTGTGGGTTAGGGTGATTGACGGTTGAGTGACGCTTTTAGAAATGGACGCGGAATGTTTTATTTTAATTTTTTTTTCAATTTTGAACGATGTTACAGACATATCTTAGTGAGATATATACCTATCTATGTGAGAGCGTACATATCTAGGTGAACTCAAGCTCACATAGATCACGGAAAGCTCAAGTTCAAGCTTGACTACGAGCTTGAGTGTGACTGTGAGCATGAGTATGAGCTTGAGTGTGACTGTGAGTATGAGAGTGAGCTTGAGTGTAAGCGTAAGCTTGAGCGTAAACGTAAGCTTGATTGTAAGCATAAGATTAAGCGTAAACATGAGCTTAAGTGTAAGCATCAGCGTAAACGTAAGCGTAAACGTGAGCGTAAACGTGAGTGAAAGTGTGAGATTAAGTGTGAACAAGCGTAAACATAAATGTATCTCATTAACCAGAGAATTGAATGAATGTTTAATTACGTACAAGTTTTCCGCTCTAAATTCAACCCATTACTAATAAAATTCAACTTGACAATTCGTCAAATAAATTGAAAAGCGTTGAATTTCATTTGTAAATGGTTGACATTGACTTGAAAAAGGCTAAATTCGATATGTAAATGGTTGAATTTGATATGTAAAACCTGTATATTTTTATTTCTTTAGCTTTGGTTTTTTTCTCGAGAAATATGCTTTAGCTCACCATAGAGTATCGCCCTTATAAAGATTTAAGAAAGTTTAAATCTAATATAAGAGAAACGGCAAATCTCGTTTAATGCATCGAAGTCAATAAATAAATAATTTTTTACAAATGCAATTAAATTTTTATTAATTCAACAAAGGAAAAAATTATACGTCACTTTCATTGTAGTTACCTTAATAAAAAATCATTTTCGATAAATAAAAATCATTTTCGATAAATAAATTTTGTCACAATTAGCATACGACGACAATAATGTAGATCAAACTCCAAAAGTCCAAATTTTCCTCAACAACATCCCACAAATTCCTCTCAACATTCCCACCGCAACGAAACACAACCCATAAACGAACACCTCATTCATATTAACCTCAATCCTCTAACAAACCCCATAAAAAACAACCCTCGAACACACACACACCACAAGATTTGATTGGCACCGAATCCCATTGAATTATTCGACCACGGAGACACTCCTCCCCTTTCCTGCCGAATTTTTTTCATACATAATACACAAGTCCTCCCGACGCTTATTCCCGATTCCACCCCCGTCGGCCATGTTATTCTTTTATATTCGGGACTCGAAATTGGCGCGGAATTTTAAATATTCCGACTTGAATTAATAAGTCGGCGGGATTAGTTCGGCCGCTCGATTTTTAATTACACGCATCTGCCGCTCGAAATACGGCCTGAATTAAATGTAAAGAGCCTTTTTTCGTTCAACAATTGTGCCGAGGATCGTTTGTTTCCGTTACGCTTTGATGGTTATTTTTAAATTAAAAAAAATATATTTTTGGTGTTTTGATGTATTGAAAAATCTTATTTTGTTGTATTTGATTGTATGAATGGTTTATTTTTGGGATCAAACATTCTTTGTACACCTAATTTTATATGGAGGATACGTTCCAGAGACTACCGTGTGAAAAAATGTATGGTGACCATACAAAAATTGGAGATAGGTTCCATCACTATATTTGGATAGAACTTTCATCCAAATGTACTTTATAAAAAATGTGTAATGTGAAAAATTTTCTCCGTGTAAAATCGTCACAAAACATCGAATTTTTTAATTTAATAATTATAATTATATCAGTATACTGGCCTGCACCGAATCTTACCGTGTTATTTCGGAACCCTGTAAAAAGGCGATTGTATGTGAATAGTTAGTTAAATTAAATTAAATACGCTTTTGAGAATGTTTGTGATCAATACAACTCAAAACATGTGATAAGAAGTCGACGAACACGACACTACTGAGGATCGAAAAGTACCATCATAAATACAATATTACTTACGGATTAGCTAATATATCCGTGATATTGTTATTATATAGGGTATTATATTGTATGTATATAGGGTCCATCGGGTACGCCGGATTTAATAAAAAAAAAAAAACACATTAAATTATTATTTAATCATTTAATTCATCTAATGATCTCTTCGCTTATTGCTTGACTTCAATAAGCGCTATATTCTAAAACTTTTACCATACAATAATTATATTTTCCATTTGGCATATTCGTAAAATAAATAAGTCATTTAAATGAATTAGAAATTTTAAGATTTGCCAAATCTTCCGAATTTGTATTTTCAATATAGTTTAGTGTAACGAAAGTTTTCCACTTTCACAAAATTTACATTTTCCAGTTTACATATATTATATGTTTTATAGCGGTTTTTAATTAAAGTTCAAAACTTTTTACATTTAGTAATCAACTTCGTGTTTCTTAAAATATACATAATTCAAAATCTTGAATTTGATCCAATATTTCAACACAAATCTCTATTTATTTAAAACATGATAATTTTGCATCAAAATTTTCTTGGCACGCCTGATATTCGGTAAAAAATTTTTGGAAATTTTGGCACGTGAATGTAAAAAGGTTCACTACCACTGTAATACGGGAACAAAATATTTGATCAGTATTTGAATATTTTTCAGGTTAACATTATTTTAAATGGTCAGTTTAAAATAATATTAGTAATTCTATTTAATCTAACTTTGGCTTGTTAAATTTAGTGCGGAAAATATTATTGTTAGTATAATATTAATTAGCGAACTTAAACATTTGCGAAATTGATCGTTTTACCTGTAACATATTTAGCAAAGTCCTAATAAAGCGTTCTTCATCAAAATATTGTTTGACTATGCTGTCAAAAATATTGAGGAAGGATACTAATCGTTTACAAGTAGAAATATGGACCATTTGATATAAACAGTTAATATGTTAGACATTGACACTTGTATTGCAATACCTATAGAGAAAGACTACAATGGCGACGTTGCCACCTACTGTCATTTTAATGCACAAACTACTCATTCTATTGCACATTTCATATTTTTTAATGCTCACTTTATACCGCACAATGTTTTTTATTGCACACTTTGAATAAAATAATGCCCAATACGAGATTCTTTAATGCACCAGAAATAAAGCACATCGTACATTTTTCTAATACACAAATAATTGGTTTTAAGGCACAATCAACATTATTTTAAAGCACACTCAAATCGCATCCGTTCCCAATCTCAATACCCAATATATTTACCTAATTACTCAAAACAATTACACGTAATCTCTAGAGCATTACATCAGACAGACAATTCCGGCCGGACAGATTCCCGCCACCAACGAGGAAAAATAGGAGGCTCTGCGTGTATTTTTTCCCCCATCTTAACCCATTAGGCGGGCTTTATTAACCCATTCGTTTCGGCGTTTTTCCGGACGAGACGCCCTGTAAATCTTTTCGGCCGTTTGTGCGTTTGCCGTTATTCGTTTTTTTCGGTTAGGACCGCAAATTAACGCTGCGATTTAAAAATTTGCAAATTGCTTCGTTTAGTGATTTTTTTTTCACAGTCGTTGGGATTGTGTGTTTTTGTTTCGTTAAATGATATTTCGGTTCAGATTTCCGTTTTGGGTTTGTTATTTTAAGGCGATGGGAGGATTTCTGTGGCGCAGTTTAAAAATAGTATTGATTATGTTGAATGTGAATTTTTGGTATTATTTTTTTTCGATATTAAATTATCATTCAACTTTGATTCATCAGAAAAATATTTAAAAAAACTTTTTTACTAATACATTTATTCCTCGAATTAAGACAGATATGCGTTTTTAAACATCAGTCAAAAAAATGTTTGTTACCACTGATCAAGGCTATATATACGTAAATGAAATTTGAGTGTATACGTAAATGATTTTTATCGAAATGATAATAGTTATTCTGTTTTGATTTTTTTCGAAGTGTGCGTTATCATTGATGTGTGCCAGTGTGATTTGAACAAATGTCTGGTCACCAAAAAATGGTTCCCAGACGTTTGCCCAAATGGTATTAGCACACACGACACTACAACTTCAAAAGTAGATCACGATCTGTGAAAAAATTGAAATAATGTGATTGAAATATATTATAAAGCATTGATTAGGTCATTTTTCATCATATTTTCCTCCAATTGTCCTAAAATACGTTGCGTGTGCTAATATCGGTGCATGCTAGTATCATATGTTCTAATGTCGTATGTGCTAGTTTCGTTTAGACAAACGTCCGATCACCCAAAAATATAAAAAAATCGGGTAGCTATTTTTTATTTAAAACATTTTTGTGGAATGAGGGATGCTTATTTATTTTTTAAATCGCTATTATTTATATTATTTACCTGCTATCAATTTCATACATTGGCTATGAAATTTAATCTTACTAAAACCGTTCAAGGCGGAGTTGGAATCGGAATCGTAATCAAAGTCGGAATCAAAGTCAAAACATAAAGCAAAAATCAATGTTTCGAAGTCAAAATCAGCATTCTCAAACATCGAAACGAATGCACAGCCCTGTCTGCAACACAATTTCATCTCGGCCCATATTTCCGAAGATTATTTGCATTTTACATCGGCCCAACGGAACATTCCGAAGTCAAACACGTATAATAAAATTCGAGAAGAACCTTCGATGCATTTCATCAAACGTCGGCGATGCCTGATAGGAACGGTGACCCGTGAATATCGAAACGTCCCTGTATATATATGCTCAGTATTAATATTTGCACAATGAACATAATAACGGTTCAGCAGTCGCGTTAGAATCGTATTACGTTTAAGGGGAAACATCTATGGTGAAGCTGGGCAGAACCGGACGATTTCTGCGTGTGAATGTTTCGTGAAATGGTATGCATTTGGATGTTTGGAGAATGTATTTTTTTTTTTTTTTTTACGAATCGGTGTGTCGTTTATATAAACAGATTGGGAATTAATTACTTACGTATTTTTTAAGGTTGATAATCATACTTTAAAAAATGTTCTCATAATTTATTAATACGTATTTATAATATGCGGAATCAAGAGTAGGGGAAATTTGGATAAATCCATGATACGGATAATTTCATGAATAAAGTCGATTTTTATGCAAAATAATTATGCAAACGTATTTTCGAAAATTATGTCTACTAGAAGGTTGCTAGTAGGTATACGAATTCATGCTGACATAATTAAGTGATAGCCGTCCACGTATGATGCTAGTATAGGCATGTTTTGTGACGGTTTTTTGTTTATTTAGTTGTACAGAGTGCACGTATAATTTAGATGAATAAAACAAGGCTTTATCACCGAATTACCCAAGTTTCCCCTAAATTAGTAATCACCGCTTTACTTAGAAAAAAAACTTATTATTAAGATTTAGAAGTATTAATTTCAATGCGTATTATTTACATAATGATTCTGAAACAATTTTTAAACTAAAAAAATATATTGTATAAAAAAACAAACAAATATAAAACGTTCTCTTTTTACAATTTCAGCTAACACGTATCACAGACCGTAAAAACCAACAAAACAGTGATATATCAAAAATCAAATAGTGCACGATGGAATATGTGTCGACTGCGTTCGAAAACAACAAAATCCTTCTACTCAACGTAAGATGTTGAAGAAAACGTTCGTGGAGCTGACCGAGGAGGGCTCTCATCCATTGAACGACAACAACAACGACAACAACAAAACAACAACAAAAAAAAAAACAACAACAAAAATAACAACAACAACAAAAACAACAACCGCAGAGCCGGATCAGGGATCGGGTCAAAAAAATAGCCATAACAAACATGTCACAAGCCAACATTATAAGGTCGTACAGTTCGGATAGTACTACCAGGAGGAGGGACTGGAAGTCGAGGTTAAGCCTCAGGGGCAGTAAAAGGCAGAACGTGGTGAGTTTTTTTTCAATATTAATTTGATTTAATTTACAGAACATGTTGTGGTTTTTAAGAATAATTCGCAGCCATAAAAATAACTGCTCTCAATTTTTTATCAGTACTTTAAAGTTTCAAAATAGCATTTAAAAACGCATACATTATTTTTATACAAGCATACACAAATGCATAGCAAGCACAAATATAAATCTTTATCTGTAAAATCGTGCGGTTTGTATTCAGTGTAAAGCACGACCTAGAAATTCTATAGCGTATTCTTTTTTTTTTTAAGTAATAAAGTGTAATAAAAAGAACACGAATTTAAAAAATAAATATTTTAATAAAGAAACTTATAATAAATGTTACATAGATATGAATCTTATGGAGACCAGTATTGCCTTATATATTTACAAGATCGAAATCCCTTCGAAGAGGTTCTTTCTGCCATAAGGTAATACTGACCTCCACAAGATTACGCCGCTACATGAATTCAGCAAAATAGCTTTCAATGTGATGACGAACCATACCATGAGGTTTTTTATGATGTTATGTGTTATGGTATGCGATATGCATACTATATACGGTGGTAGTGGTGGTGATATATGGTATGTGTTTATAAATGCTATTTTAAAGCTTAAAATTCACCTATGTACTTCCAATCGTCACATCGACATAAAAAATTGCAAATCGCAACTAGCGATTACATTTGAGACATTAATTTATAGAATTGGCAACCATTGCTTGTAATGAATTCGTGATCTTCAGTGAAATAGCGAATTCTCTGATCACATTACAAATTTTCTAACTCGGCTCAAAAATATGTTTTTTTTTACCATACACAACGAATTCTCTGTTCGTATCAGATAATTAATTTCATACACTCGCATACGAATATTTACGTTTGTGCATTTAGCCATCATACATGTGTTGCTGCCACCCAACAATAAACTGCCACGATAAAGCTGTCAATTTATTTTATTCGAAGTTTAATGCGTATCTCTAGTATTTTGAAATTTTATAAAGTTCATGTCTATTTTTATTTTAGAAAAACTGAACTTTGGGGGTAAAATGCAGCATTCAGTTTTAAAAAATGTAAATTCCTACCCATGATTTATCGTGTTACCGGATTGCGTCTGCACATTTAGCCATGGCATGAATGTGTTGCTGCCACCCAACAATAAACTGCCACGACAAAGCTGTCAATACGTCAATTTATTTTATTTGAAGTTTAATTCACGTCTCCTCTATTCTGAAATTCTATAACGTTCATATCTATTTTTCTTTAAGAAAAACTGAACTTTGGGGGTAAAATGCGGCATTCAGTGATAAAACAAGTAAATTCATACCCGTGATTGATCGTGCTATCGGATTGCGTCTGCGCATTTAGCCATGGCATGAATGTGTTGCTGCCACCCAACAATAAACTGCCACGACAAAGCTGTCAAATCGTCAATTTATTTTATTCGATGTTTATTGCGTATCTCCAGTATTTTGAAATTCTATAACGCTCATATCTATTTTTTGTTAAGAAAAACTGAACTTTGGGGGTAAAATGCGGCATTCAGTAATAAAACAAGTAAATTCATACCCGTGATTGATCGTGCTATCGGATTGCATCTGCGCATTTAGCCATTGCATGAATGTGTTCCTGCCACCCAACAATAAACTGCCACGACAAAGCTGTCAATACGTCAATTTATTTTATTCGAAGTTTAATTCACGTCTCCTCTATTCTGAAATTCTATAACGTTCATATCTATTTTTCGTTAAGAAAAACTGAACTTTGGAGGTAAAATTCGGCATTCAGTGATAAAACAAATAAATTCATACCCGTGATTGATCGTGTTATCGGATTGCGTCTGCGCATTCGACATTTCATACGTTCGATGGAATTACAATGACATTTCGGATGTACAGTTCGGAGCTACCAACCAAGATGTATTAAAATATAATTATTAATCCGATTAAAATAATTGAATACTGACTTAAATATTATATTTTATTCCCAAAAATAACTATAATAATAATAATAATAATATAATCGGTGATATGATAACAATTTTCAGCCATAAAACTGACGGATCTAAAACGGAGGCAATGGAAGCAATAACCCTTGAATAATTAGTTAAATATTTTTCAACTGATCAAACTTATTATTACGTGTATGTAATATGTACGTGTATTACAATTTATAAAATAAATGACCCCCATTTTGATCCCCCTCTGGCTGAGAATCCATATGGAGTAAGAGAAAATGCTTCCGTTTCTATAGAAGTTGATAATGCGGTTTAAGTAGTTTATATGAAAACAAGAGTAAAAGATTACTTTAAGTTTTAGCATAAGCATATTTTTTTGAGTCGGAGTTGATGCTGTAAGTGCAAACAAAACAAAGGGATACTCAATACTCATATTAATTGTTATTCACTTCCCTGGTTTATAAGATACAATTAAGTTTATGTTGACATGAAGACTCACCCTCACTCATCTCTACTTTGAGATTGAATTATATAAAAGTGTATAAAATCTTACCATCATCTTATTGACAGAACCTATTAATAAACTTAATAAAATACTATAAATCTTATTCATCGTTCCATTTGAATGGGTTAAAATTTTGAACTGCAAAAATTTAACTCCAAATTAAGTTAGACCCAGGAATAGTTTATTTTTGTAATGATTCAAAATTATTTAGATTCTGACGTGGCTTTATATAATGTGATTATTAAGTAATATTTTAAATATAATGATATGTGTAAAAGTTTCATTTTCATTTTCCAGTTATTTATTAACTACAGAAATAAAAAAGTTGATATAATATATTATATATAAATTTTATTCAAAAAAGTACAAGTTGTATATAAAAAAGTGAAAATATAATAATAAATATAAAATTTGAACATTATTTTCAGTTGAAAAAAAAACATTTCAAAAGTATATGACAGCAAAAAGCTGTTCAATAAAAATTACAAAACAATAGACATAAAGCTTGATATGAATTATTAAAGCTATCACCATTTAGAAATAATAAGGTGTTTTTTTTATTAATTGAAAAATAAAGCTATTTTGATTTAAGCATTATAAGTTCATTCATGAATGAACTTATTATAATAAATGGGATATTTCACACGCAAAATCATACACTCACAATCTCACATACTTTCATATTTACAAACACATAACCATATTTACAAACACATAACCATATAAACAAACACATTCTCATATATACATACACATTGCCTTATTTACAAACACATTTCCATATACACATACACATAACCATATAAACAAACACATTCTCATATATACATACACATTGCCATATTTACAAACACATAACCATATTTACATACACATAACCATATAAACAAACACATTCTGATATATACATACACATTGCCATATTTACAAACACATTCTGATATATACATACACATAACCATATAAACAAACACATTCTCATATATACATACACATTGCCTTATTTACAAACACATTTCAATATACACAAACACATTTTCATATATACATACACATTGCCATATTTACAAACATATATCCATATACACAAACACATTCTCATATATACATACACATTTCCATATTTACAAACACATTTCAATATACACATACACATTTTCATATATACATACACATTTCCATATTTACAAACATATATCCATATACACAAACACATTCTCATATATACATACACATTGCCATATTTACAAACACATTCTGATATATACATACACATAACCATATAAACAAACACATTCTCATATATACATACACATTGCCTTATTTACAAACACATTTCAATATACACATACACATTTTCATATATACATACACATTTCCGTATTTACAAACATATATCCATATACACAAACACATTCTCATATATACATACACATTTCCATATTTACAAACACATTTCAATATACACATACACATTTTCATATATACATACACATTTCCATATTTACAAACATATATCCATATACACAAACACATTCTCATATATACATACACATTTCCATATTTACAAACACATTTCAATATACACATACACATTTTCATATATACATACACATTTCCATATTTACAAACATATATCCATATACACAAACACATTCTCATATATACATACACATTTCCATATTTACAAACACATTTCAATATACACATACACATTTTCATATATACATACACATTTCCATATTTACAAACATATATCCATATACACAAACACATTCTCATATATACATACACATTTCCATATTTACAAACACATTCTGATATACACATACACATAACCATATAAACAAACACATTCTCATATATACACACACATAGCCATACATACACACCATATATAAAAACACATAACTATATATACATACATTCAATAAATTAAAGCCAAAATCATTAAAGCTGTCCACACTGCAGCCCAGTTATGTCATCACTGGCTCCATTACTGGATTTATCACTGTTGTCTATCACTGGTGTCTATCACTGGGAACATAACTGGGCTACTACTGAAACTCGCACTTGTTATTCTCTGAAGCCTATCACTAGGTGGCAGGCTGATGATTGAATTGAAAACTAATCAACATGTTGACAACTGAAATCAAAATTAGAATCAAATTTCTGTATGTAAAACATGAAAATGATTAAGGTAATGATTAAGTATGTACATACTTTTTTCAAAGTAGAGTACTTCGTTGAACGGGTCAATTATAATCAATACCCATTATATTGGCAACTGAAAAATATAAAAATATATAATAAATGTTAATTATAAAATATTAAAATAAATTAGTAACAATTTATTTACTTTAATAGTACTGTCTCTTCATATTATAATTACTCTACTTTTTAATGTTTATCATTTATCTGCATTCTTTTTTTCGGTTTATGTTGCTATCTACATGGCTTCTCAAGAAGTAAAGTAAATGGCGATTCAGAATTTAGATAACTAAAACAAAATTTAGAAATATTAGTTTATTACAAATATCGGAATTGATAAACATTTTGTAATTAATACCTTCTTCAAATGAAGAGTACTGCTTGGTGGAGATGGAAGAATGAATCAAACATGACTCAACAAAAAACTCTTACATAATGTAGGATAACCTAAAAAATAAAAAAAGTCAAAAAATGTACAAAATCATTACATGAAAAAACAAAGAAATTCACCTAAATGAAGATTCCCGCCCGAAACAAGTACAAACGAAATCATGGTCCGACACTAAAATAAAAGAAACATTTTTTCAAAAAATCATCTAGAAAAGATTATCTAATTGTTTTAATATCATTGAATGATTGAAAATATAATTAAAAAAACCTTTTGCGCAATCCAAAATGGCGGATTCCGGTGCAAACAAAGCGACCGCGTTTTTCTCGAACTTTCGACAAAACCAGCCGAATTTCGACACGGTTTACCGAAAATTGGTGACGCGGCAGTCATCTTCGACTATTAACTAAGCTCCCAAATAAAAAAAACCTTATAACTAAATGAAGATTCCCGCTCAAAATAAGTACAAACGAAATCATGGCCCATCACTAAAAAAAAAAAAAAATAATTTGTTCAAAAAAACATCTCTAATCATTCTTATAACATTAAATGACACGATTCGCATCTATAACGATAAAAAATAATCAAAAAAACTAACCTTTCAAAATGGCGGACTCTGGCGCAGGACAAAGGCGATCACGTTTTTCTCGAATTTTCGACAAAACCAGCCGAATTTCGACACGGTTTATCGAAAATTGGTGACGCGGCAGTCATCTTCGACTATTAACTAAGCTCCCAAATAAAAAAAACCTTATAACTAAATGAAGATTCCCGCTCAAAATAAGTACAAACGAAATCATGGCCCATCACTAAAAAAAAAAAAAAAAACATAATTTGTTCAAAAAAATCTTTAATCATTCTAATAACATTAAATGACACGATTCGCATCTATAACGATAAAAAAAATAATCAAAAAAACCTTTCAAAATGGCGGACTCTGGCGCAGGACAAAGACGATCACGTTTTTCTCGAATTTTCGACAAAACCAGCCGAATTTCGACACGGTTTATCGAAAATTGGTGACGCGGCGGTCATCTTCAACTAAAAACTAGACACAAAAACTAAAATAAAGCCTTAAAACTAAATGAACACCCGTCAAGCCTCCGATGTTGCATCACCGGCGACTTGACGAGGGCTGGAGCAGCGTCATTTCGGGCCCCTTTTATAAGCTCGGCTCTGCTAAAAATCGATCGAAAGTTCGATCCGTATTGATCTGTATCGCGTCCTGGTATTAAGGCCGAAATTCATTTGCACATTTCCGCGAATGCAAATATGATAAGAAAATGCATTTTGCATAAGGGACAAATTTGCGTTTGTTGAATGCAAGAGCAGTGGTGACGTGTGCGTTATTATTTTGTGAGTGTGTGGGGGTTTGGTCTGTATTTTGTTGTTTCGTAAAGCGTGTTTTTGTATGAATGGTTTGTGCATGGTGGTCGACGCTTCGTCTGTGACCATATATGGTAATGTTACAGTGTGGAATTTTCCAGAGCCGCATTCTTTTGTATGGTTACGATTTCAAAAAAATTGGTCTTATATTAAAACAATTGAGTTCGAACAAATATTTATATCAAAAAACATTCGAAAGAGACTTTTTTCGACAATTTTTCGAATCAAAATAATTTTTTTTTTTTTTACGACTATGATTCATTCTAAAAACCTTTGTTTTTCAATTTAGTGTTGCTAATGCAAATTTTTAATGCATGATGATTAATATTCAGGATCATTGAACTTTGTATGCAATGTGGCATTTTTTTTTTTGCATCAGTGTTACTCATTCGATAATTTTGTTCCAAAACGTGAAACGTCAACATATCATAAATGCCCTAGATTGTAATTCATACTTTCTAGATGTTTAATTATGAAAATTGTAATTTGTATTTCAAACGATTTTTTTTTAAATTTCATAATAAATTATTTTTATGTAATATGAATAGATGAGACTTGTCTAACTTCGTGATATTAATGAAGCACTCTTTCGTCACTATTTTGTGTTCTAATGTAAAATAATACAATAAAAGCTTCCACATTCTTTTTATCATATAATTATTTATATTTTGTAAATTGTTAACAATTTAGTGTAAAATCTCTTCAAATGGTCGAATCTAATACGTCCAACTCCGTGATACGATACGGGTAACTCAGTGATAGTAACTAGTCATTTTATTCAAATGCTTTTTATAGTAAAGCAAATTATCATGGGTCAAAATGTTTTTATTATTCGCAACTTCAAGAAAAGAAGAAGTAAATGAGGTAAACATGTAATCCTCCAATTGTGGAATTAGCCGTATCGAGGATTTAGACAAATCTCCCCTATATGTATGAATTATGAATTTTGTACAAGAATTCTATAAAAACATTATCGTTTATATCTTCAAATGTAACAAAAATACTATATAATTTTGTAATCAAAATTAATTCGGCATATATTAGAAGCAACCATTCGGAAACGATTGTAAAGTAAATTTTGCTAAGCACGCATTTGAATATGCGACTATTGAATCGGACAGAAAGCAAATATTTACCGAATTATGAATGTATTATATAATATGATATTATAGAATTTAATCAGACAGATCTGTGCGAAATTATCAAGCGAAATGATTCATTTCGAATGGGAGATATTGATAATAATGGATCTTATTTCAATTCGGTATTCGTATGTATATAAAAAACTTTGTGATATGATTTTCATTTAAAAAATATAATATTGTCTTTACTTTATTATTATTATTATTATTTTTTTATTATTATTATTATTATTATTATTATTATTTTTTTTTTTTTTATTATTATTATTATTATTATTATTATTATTATTATTATTATTATAAATATATAAATATGAAAAGCGATAAGTAATCTTTTGTTATAATATAATTAACAAGGGAAGGTACAACGTGTAAATTTTGATTTTGATGCAATTCGATTTTGATGAAATTTGGCGTAATGATTTTATGAAAATTTACTCTTTTGGTATTACTCGTTTACTCTTATGGTATTAATATCTCAAATATTAGAGTGCAATACCCAGCAGATTTTATGAAAACTACGTTTAAAGTTTGCATCATTCTTTTATACTGGAATATTTTTTAATAAGACATCCCCAATGAGATGGCCGATTTCACCATAAAAATTGTATTGTATACATTCAACATATTTTGAAAATATTTATTATTTTAATATGATTTATTGAAACGAAACCTAAAAAATATCTGACATCCGTGATAACAAGCTAATAAAAAGCTTGAAAAACGACGATGGCCGTGGTCGCGAACGTGATCGATCGTGTTCGCAAACGTGGCCGATCATGTTCATAAACGCTTCATGCGTTCGGATCAGGTCATAAGCCAATATTTGGCGTTTCGTTTTGACATTTTGCATATTCGATTTCGCATATTTCGATGAAGATCGCACTCTCGTCTGAAATATTACGATAAATCGACACAAGGAATCGATAGGAAGAAATTTCGACCTTAAAATCACTCCTGGTATTGAAAAAATCTCGTAAAAAAAAAATTAATTTGGGCGTCTGATAGTTTCAATAAATTTTCAAATAATTATTACATATTTGCGTAATTTTATTCCGCATTTTTGAGCTTTAAAACTGGCGTCTGTCACTAGAAATATTTTTTAAGATGTCTGATCGAATTAGGGTTACAGGAAGGCGTTACCAGAACACGAAAAAGCTTTAAAATCCCAATAAAATATTTAAATATATTTCATATAAAAAATAGAGGAGAATTGTCTAAATCCAGAACACGCCTAATTCCGCGATAATTCGAATAAAGTTGTTTTTTTTTATAATAATACCAACGTATTTTCGAGAACTATACTTACTGAAGACAATAAATACATGAATACAAGCTGACGCAATTTAGTCTTTTATCTAATAATTGTCCACGATTTTCGGTTTTAGTAAGTAATAAAAAAAACAAAAGTATTTTTTTTTCATTTACTTCTGCTTGTCTTGAGACTGCGAAAAGTATTTAAATAAAATCACCAGTTATTTTGAAAAAATACTGTTAATGATAAATCTTCTATAACATTTTAATGCCAATCTATTTATTATCGAAAAATAATACTACCAAGATTTTCTCAAAATTAGACATCTCACAATCAGGTCCGATTGAGGCAATTTCACACATAATTGATAATAAATTAGAACATCTAAATAATGGTTCGGTAAAAAAGAAGGTAGATACTTTATGATTGTAAACTTTTTTTAAATTATTTCACAATAAAATAGAAGATAATGATAAACGAGCGCTTAATATCACAGTGTTAGACGAGTCTCTTCTACACATAACCTCATAACCATATTATGACAGGACATCAAACAACGCCACGAAGACAAAAAAAAGTTTGAGAACCTTAACAAAATATTAAAACATATTTCATATAAAAAGTATCACATAAAATTTTCAAAATCAATAATTTTTTTATATTTCGACAGTATTTTTAGTTTTAAATCATTATTATTTAGTAATATCGGATAAAAATAAATTTGATCTTATAATTTGATGAATATCCAAAGTTTTGACTCCAAAACATATAATTATTAACAAAAAAATAAATTGCACTAATGTAGGTGAGCTGCGGGGAAGTGGTGGTGGGGATTTTTGTTCCCTTGCATCATTCATTAGTTTCTTCGGTGCATTTTGTCATTTATGACCTGTCCGTCACTTGTGTTTCTTTTCCCGGGAAATTCTATACTTCTTGTTTCGAAGTTGTTTTTTATGCTTTTGTCTTATTGTGTGATCTTTTTTGTTGAGCTGTCGTAATTTTTTTGAAACGAAAAGATTGTTTAGTGCGTCGGAAAAGTTTCAACTTCGCGTCGTCGAAAATGAAGCGTTCCTTGAAGATTTTGGATTTATCGGTAAATATCATTGTTTTGTCTTATTTGAATGATTTATGAGGTGTATTGAATATTCGTTTAGCGAAATGTTATTTTAAACTTTTATCACATTTTTTCTTGATCATGTGCTCAAGTTTTAGAAAATCCTTAACGTCCGATTTTTGTAAACAATATTTTTTTTTGTGACAGATAAATAGAAAAACTATTATACCTATTTGAAATTAATAATAAATAAAAAATTTAAAACATTTCGCAAACAATTAATTGTTCACGATTTCATCACAAAACGTACTAAATGCACGATCCACCTGAATTTACAATTAGTCAGCGTAATATTATATGAAGCAATCAAACTATGTAGGGCATTGACGGTTCACATTTTTGTTTAGCAAATCATATTCTGAAAATATGTAAAATTGTAATAAATTCATTTTTTTATTCTTTTTAATATAGATTGTGTCGAATATTCTAGAACAGGCTTGTCCGACATTTCGGTATGCGAGGCCCACTTTGGCCTAAACACGGTCATTCACGAGGGTCGTCAAAATAATCAAAATATATAAAATACATATATTTTGATTAGAATGTACTTGAAAAAATCGATTCTTCAATAATTCAAAAAAATAATACAAATTTTCCTCGAATTAGAGCAAAATTCGTAAAATGTATGAAAAGTGGGGCCAGTTTGGCATCGTAGTGGCCCTTTGGACAAGTCTGTTCTAGAGGAAAGTTATCATATATTTTTGTAGTTATACTTCTAATAAGCGAGGTTTGCAATCTTTGGTTTGGGAATGGAGATTTAGGTGTATTAATTTTTTTTTTTTTTCGTATATCACTATCGTGGGCGTTGGGCCAAACGCCGCATTTCTCAGTCAGGGAAAACTAAACGCATTTATTTAATGCCGCATGTCTCAGTCAAAAGTCTGAACGTATTTATTATTAAACGCGTGTTTAAGTTAGGATAGGTTAGCGTTTTTCGCGTCAAATTTACTGAACGTATCTTATTCAATCAGGTATTAAGATCGAAAATACTTTATAAGTATCTATTGTAAAAGTTTTATAGTATCGTACTACATAGTTTGTTTATACTCAAACTAAAATCGATAGTTTGTGTATAAATAAACTAGTACGATTATGAACAGACTGAAATGGATACTTGAACTGTAACAGATACATACATAAAAACATACATACATATTATACAAACATACACCATTTTAGTTTTATATATAACATATACATATGTAGATTAAAATTGCCAAATTTCGAACCCAAACTTTCGAAATATCGATCCGCCAATCTTCAGTCCGATCTAATAGATCGCCAAAACGAAATCCTCTTCCATACACACTAATTGGACAAATTGCTTTGGATCGTTATTATGGAAGATTCGGTTTCCTGACCCGAACCCGGACGTCCTGGATCCTTGCGGGTCCCGAATTTTCACTCCATTATATTGCGAATTCGAAAATTGAACTCGGATTGTTCATCGATTTTTATGTTCGTGTATAAAAAAGTATTTAAAGATGGTTTTTCGGTTGTTTAATAAGAATAAAGTTGAAATTTTAAAAGAAAATAAACATATTGGGTGGATGCAAGAGTTTCGTCATACTTTTTATTTTGATACCGAATTAATGTTCTTTGATATTTTGTTCCGAGTTCTTTGATATTATGACATGGATCAGTATTAATTATGGCCAGAAAAATGTTTTACGTGTTTTATCATTTAAAGAAAGATTCCCAGATCTGAATTTTGAAAACCACAACTGAGTGATTCTAATTAATAATTTCATCTCTACTGCACACATTATATGTATTTTTAGTTGATGTGGTTGCGTTATTATTTTTTCACAATTTGTACATTGAAAAATTCCATAAATGCACTTTATTATTATATGTTTCAAATCTTTTACATGCTGTTTATTGTTCATTGGCTTGGTCAAAACTTAACAGATACTGAAAAGAAAGTGTCCTTCACATAATAGAATATTATAGTTTAAATACAAATTTTATTCATTAGTTCAGAGAAAGGAGAAAAATATTTAAATATTGAAATAATACGAAAAAACATGAGCATTGCCCTAATATTAATTATTATAATAGTATGGCTTTGTGAAAAACTTTTTCTAAATGAAAGTTACTGCAGTCATCAGAAGCAATTATCTTCATTGCAATAAAAAAAAGTTGTTTTGAAATTATTTTCATTTCAGCCAGTACTTGCATCCCTATAAAAGTTTTTCTTCGAAAACGAAGACTATTTTTCGATTTTAATTAAAACAATGGGAAAAGTTTTGATCGTTGATATATGAGAAGTCTACCTTTGCGAAGTGACTTTCTAAAATATTATAACTTTTTCAATTGTTGACAAAACTAAAAATGACAACTTCGTAAAGTTTACGAAGAAAAATTACGTCGTGCGAACGTCCTATAATGTTATTTTTAAAAAGTTTAGTTCTCGCGAAACTTTTTACTAAGTCAATAAAATACATTTCTAAGATAATTATTACTGTACATATGATTATAATAGAACGTATAGTTAAATATTAATATTTTCGTACTCATAAATGTATAATGCAAACCGCTAGCTGTCAAGTTGCGGATTTATATCCAAAATATAAAGCGTTATGCTTTTTTGAAATTCTGTAACATTTATTTCCACATTTAGAAAAACTTATCGTAGAGTATCTCAGTTGAAAATTCTGAACGCATTTATGGGTTGGGTAAAAAAGGTTTTTACTGAAGATTTGCTCAAAT
Organism: Hydropsyche tenuis; assembly: GCA_009617725.1. Taxonomy (NCBI): domain Eukaryota; kingdom Metazoa; phylum Arthropoda; class Insecta; order Trichoptera; family Hydropsychidae; genus Hydropsyche; species Hydropsyche tenuis. Next base: position 160,911 of record VTON01000165.1, on the reverse strand, counting down.
TTTCGACATGTTTTTACTTCATTTTATTCGCCAAAAGTGGTGTTTCGTTGATATTTTTCCTTATAATATTTTTCTCCGAGGCCTTATTCGTATCGTTTGAGCACCAATTGTTATTTTAATTTACTTATCTGACTTTTTTTCTTTATATACTAAATTTAAATTTATCCTTCAAAGATTTTCGGAGTAATTATCTGTTTCGTCGCGTCATAGTACTTTTTACCGGTACTTGTCAAACTTTTTCAATTTTTTAAATAATTGGTCGAAAATTAAACGAATATAACTATTTTTTTCAAAAATTTTATATGAAGTCAACCTAGATTTTTTTAATGCCGAAAACCCCCATATACATATACATATGTATTTCGCTAGTAACAACGCGTAGTTCAAAAATTTTATTGTTTTTCGCTGACAACTTATCCAAAAATCATCTTATCATCAAAAAATTTTATATAAACTAAAATTACTTATTGTTATAATGTTTTTTGTAAATAGATGTAAAAAAAATTGCGTATTCCACAGACAACGGGTGGAAATTAAGATTTTTGGTTCTTGTGGTTTCATTTTAATTAAAAAATTCAATTTTTTAATGATAAAACGATATTTAAATTATTTTTCGCTTGACTTATTATTATGAAATAATGAATATTTCTCATGTATTTCCCGATACTGAGAATTCATTATACGGATAACTGAAGCGTTATGTTCAGCGAAAGGAAGTTACAGAACATTCACACGTTACTATTTTTATTTTGTTTATGGATTATTTTCATTTTCTGATCCTTTCACGACATCTCTGAGGGATATTATTGAATCTAGATGGAATATGCTAAATAGAAATATCTAGAAAGATGACAAAGTATTCTATATTTATTATTTTCATAACGCGAAAGATGCGATGAACTTGCATTATATTTTAAGTAAAAACAGATATGATAATATAATCAGTCTTTTGTTTTTGAAAAATTATTGTGAAAACGTTTTGAAGTATTAAGTATTGTTGAATAAAATTTTGAAAGTGTGAAATTGAAGATTAATTTGTGATTAAGTGGATAATGATTAGTGGTTAATTCATTTCTTCATCGTGTCTTATTTAATTTTTATTGATTGAATAATATAATATAAAAAATCTCTAAAATATTATTAAAAAAAACTTTTTTCCATCCCATATAATAATCCTTCAAACATTTTGAAAAAGAAAATCCTCAATTTAGGGAATATTTTCCTTAAGATTTTCCCAGAAAATTTTGCACTAGCAATGGATTTAAGACAAAAGATTCAATAAAGATTATATAAACTGTTCATTTCAGGAGCGATTTAAGTCTATTTTTTATTGTATAAATCAATATCGTTATCAAATTTTTAATTTTTAGATATTTTAATGCTATTATCAACTTATCAGACGAAGTCATAGTTACTTCAATAAAAATCATAGATTTTCAAACGATTTCAAAGTTTCAACTTTAATACGAGTTTAGTTCTGATATTATTATGTTTTATTTTAATTATATATTATAACTAATTTAAAGATTTTATTATCGTATTTTTCCGAAAACAAACTTACATTTAAATATTAAAATTATTTCAAAGTTTTAGCTTCAATTCGAATTAAATTTCGGTAGTCCGATTATATAATAATGAAGCTGTTAAAAAATAAAATTTATTATATTTTTTTCAAACATAGCCTTGCACCACTTCAAAAATAAACACCCCACACATTTTTCCACTAGGAAAAATCCATTATACCGCCAACCGAAGTGTTTTGTCCGTAAACGATTACGGCTGTTTGCAGAAGCGATTTTTCCATTTTTTTCGCGAAATAAAACACATAATTGATATATAATACCACTTTTTCAAACGTTATCCGTTTTTATTTCGTAATCGTGTCATTTTTCATCGCCAGGATTATCAGCAGAGCCGGATTATCCTTTTCGCGATTCCTCCGTCGACAATTAATAACACTTTTTCCGCCGATTTTTCACGAGGCGCAAATAAGGATGTTTTCCGGAGAAGCCCGTTTAATTATTATTCAAAAGAAAATGCGCCCGTTTTGTACGTATTCAAAAGAAAATACCCTTAAAAGGGTGAGGTGAGTATTGTGATGTGCGCTTTTCAAGGGTGGGTTCGTGTCTGTGCGATTTAAATTGCGAATTTCTATCGAAATTTCGAAACAATACGACGGTGTAGTGAGGTCGTTTATCATTCATAGTTTGTCGCTCGCAAATAATATACGTTCGTGACTAATCTTTTGTTTATTGTGTCCTTTGAATTTGTCTATTAAAGCCCTTTATGGACTTGTGAGTCCGAGAAGATATCTATGAGATCGTTGAAAAATTGCTCATTTGCAAATTATATCGGAACGTGACTAATCTTTTGTTTATTATGTCCTTTGAATTTGTCTATTGAAGCCTTTTATGGACTTGCGAGTCCGAGAAGATATCTATGAGATCGTTGAAAAATTGCTCATTTGCAAATTATATAGGAACGTGACTAATCTTTTGTTTATTACGTCCTTTAAATTTGTTTATTAAAACTCTTTATGGATTTGTGAGTCCGAGAAGATATCTATGAGATTGTCGAAAAATTGCTGATTTGCAAATAATATACGTACGTGACTAATATTTTATTTATGTTCTTTGAATTTTTCTTCCCCCCCCCCCCTTATTGGCTAAAAGGCCATGTGAGTCTAAGAAAATGTCTATAAGACTCAAAAATTTACCAATTTAATTATTCTCATCATTATATAAACATAAACTTCCGTGATCGATAGGAATTCATATTTCATTTACCAAAAGGACTAAAAATTCTCAGAAATTTTGTGGTTGAAAATTGAAAAAAAAAAAAGCTTTCTCTAGGCTGAAATAAATAATGTATCGTCACATTTATTCATGCCATTTAACTTTTGTAATCGATAAGACTTAATCCTTTATTTGCGCTGACGGGACATTTCAAGTCACAGCATATTTAATCCTCTACTATTAGAACTTGTAAGTCCCAGTATTTTCAATTCTATATTTATCGACAGAGCGTGCTGCGGCATTTTCAACTTTTTTTATTTTTTAATTAACTTTTAAGTTCTACCAACTTTAAAGTCGAAATGAAAAATTACCTTTAATACTTTACGTGGAATTATATTCAACTTTATTATTATTTTTTTTATAGTGAGATGTATTCAAGATTTATCTCTTTAACATTATTTATATTCTCTGATTATTATAATATAATATAAACCTTTAAAATTAACATTATAGTTAAATCGTCTCGAAAAGTCGCTGTTCGTACTAACAACATGCGTATTTACCGTAAAACCAACATACGCTATAACCACAACAGCAACAGGATTTTGGAGCAAAACTACAAACGCATGTACAGACTGTTCTGTAAATATGTAACCCTGTACCCTTATTATTTAATATTTTTGAAATTGATACGTTTGTCATAGTAAAGTTCATATATAATATTATAGAAATATTCGAAATGATAAACGCACGCATTTTTTTCTCTGATTGTGAATTTTTTAGGTTTTTCTGTACATACACAAATCAATACATACAAAACGATAAAAGTAAATTTATTTTGTCTCTAACTGACAAAATAATTCTTAAATTTTAAGCGATTTTTCCAAAAACCGTCAAATTAACTTTCAAACGATTTTCTGTTACAATACGCATCCGTTGATATTTTACGAGTCTACCCTTTAGTTTTTTAGAACAATTTTCAATGGCGATATTTTTACTCTTTATACATACATAACATGTTACATATATCAATAATTTAAAAAATAATGAAAGTAAACATATTTTATTTCTAATTATAGAATTAGCTCGTAAATATTAAACGATTTTCTAAAACACATATCTTTTGATATTCGACGGGTACACCTTTAGTTTCTACGAATAATTTTCAATCAAAAAAATACATTTTTTACTACACAAAACAAACCTATTATGTTTCACAAATTAGCTCTTAAAAATCAAGCGCTTAATATTTCACGGGTATACCCTTTAATTTTTACGAATAATTTTCAATCAAAAAAATACATTTTTCACTACACAAAACAAACCTATTATATTTCTGATCATAGATTAATGTTTCTTATCTAAATATTTCACAGGTATACCCTTTAGTTTACCCTTTTTTACAATTTTCTACCTAAAAACCGCATTTTTCAGGGTATTCTGTACATGCACATATCAATACATACAGCACACAAAGGGTCGGTTTAACTAGTGTATATGGGCTGGCAGCGAGCTGTAATTTAGATGTACTTAATGCCTGAAACAAAGAGGCTCAAACGAAAGCCAAGGCGAGTTTTGACGTCCGTCGACGTGTTAAACTAGATGAGTCTATTTATAAATTGCGCCTCCGGGTCTACTTTTGATTATCATCTACGACTGGATTTGCATAATCGCGCCATATTTGCAAATCAAATTAATTCCGACTTAAAAGTGATATTTGGGGCCGGATTAATGATTTGGGCCTGTTATACGATCGGATTGTGGTTTTTTTAAGTGATTTAGAATCGATTGTTTAGATTGATTAGTTTGAAGAAGTTTTCGGTTTCGTGATAGTGAACTTGAAAGTTGAGTTGTCATTGTTATTTTGAAAGATCATGGGACATTTTATTGAAGATGGTTTATTGTTCCTGTCGGTAAACAATTTAGATTCCTTTCATGATCTGGTCTAAAATATCATGACATTTCATTATACATTCTTATTATAAACTGAAAAAAAAATCATGGAATACGTCATTAAGTATAATAGATTCAAAGATGCTAAGATTTGTTTTTTCAATCAGTAAATAAATGTCATAATTGGAGATGGTACAATATTTATACTTTTTTAAATTGTAACGTAACATTGGAGCAATATTCGATTAATTTTTCTACTCTCATCTTCTAGGTCTAAAATGAGCTCTTTTAAAATTAAAAAAAACTAAGCCTAGAATTTGTGGTCCTCAATTTCCTTTTCAACCAAATGCGAAACTCTGGTGTCAGAAATGCAAGTCTTCCATAGTTATATTATAAAACACGTCAACTATCATATTTGACAGCTGACGTTAAACATTTAATTTTTTAACAACATCAACAAAAAGAGACAACATAGTGTATTGTCTCGTTAAATTTCTCGTTAAATCTCATATCGTTAAATTTGACCAAAAACGCAAGATTTATACACAAACATATAATTATAATTCAACGAAAGTCGAATGTCTGGATCTTTACCTTATCATATAAGCCTAACCTGTGACGTCATTAAATATTCAACAATTAATAAATATCAATAAACAAGAACTTGAAGTAATGTAAATTTATAAATCTCATTAGACTTACTAAGACTCATAATACTTCTATATAGTCTTCTTATTATAGTCCCATAAGACTTTTTATTCATAAAAAGGTTAAACTAAAAAAATAACACACACACATACGATACAACTCAACAAGTTCTATTTTTTATTATGTATATTATATATTATATACTTTTAAATAATCGCATAAAACGATCGTGGAGCCAATTCCGAGCGGAAAATCTCCGATAATATTTAACGAGCTGGCTAAATCGCGAAAACTTATTTTCGCTTTCGCATTATGCCATTGTAAAAGTGTCCGTTTTAACTCTCGAACTCTTGTGTCTTTATATAGGGAAAAATACGTATACGACTCTCGATCCGATTTTATTTTGTGTTTTTATTGCGGAAACTTCCGAAGCGAACTCGAAGAAAAAAAGTATAAGACCTATGTAATGTATACAGGATGTGCGAAATTTTGAGTTTCTTTTTTATAAATGTAGCTTTCGTTTAAAAAATTTATTATTATATAAATCTGAACAAAATGACTAAATTGTTATAATACCTATAACAGTTTATTATTTTTTTTAATACATTAATTTTAATGCTAATAATGTAATATAATATTCATTAATTTTGATAAATTTTCGAGAATATTCTCTTATCACAAATTCAATTACATACTGTATAATATATTAACTATTATAAATTAAATCATAAATTTTCTAATATAACTCTATAGATTTTAACGAAATTTCTGAAATGGGATATGTGTTTAAAGTTTCTTCGTACTGTTCATGATCAAACTTTAGATAAGCTATTATATTTTATAATGTTTTAAAGGGACTTAAATTTCTCTCATAAATTCTAAAAGTGCCTGAAATCACTTTCAGCATATTCAAAATAATTGTGTGAAGAAAATTTAAATAATTTTATCGAGAATGTTTTGAAATAAATTCAGAATCCTTTCACAAATTCAAACTTAAAATTATTTTACTATATATGGTTTTATTGTAGAGATATTAAAAAAATATATTCCGATCTTATTATATAATATGATATCATCGGGATTATTGAGTTGACCCATATAAATTTTGATTCATAAAATAATGTTATCCATTATAAAAAAATCATAATAAATTATTCGTACAGTTTTTACACTACAAATTCCACCTTTAAGAAATCAAATTTAGTCTTTTTCAAATCAAATTGTAATACATTGAATTTGGAATGTAAAACCTGTATGAGTAAAGTTTTGGGATTTTATATAATTTGATTTGAAGAAGGTTAGATTTGTAAAAGGAAGAATTTGGAGTGTAAAAGGAAGAATTTGGAGTATAAAAGTTTGATTTTTTTTTTGTAAAAGGTTAAGTTCGATTTGAAAAAGGTTGAACAGGTTTTACATTCCAAATTATTTGGAGCGTAAAACCTGTACAAGTAAAGTTTTGTTATTTTTTGTATAATTTTATTTGAAAAAGGTTACATTTGATTTGTAAAGGGTTGAATTTGATTTGTAGAAGGTTGAATTTCATTTGAAAAATGGTTGAATTTGTGATGTGAAACCTGTATGAGTAATGTTTTGTGACTTTTTTATACATAAGATAACATCATTTGATGGATCAATATTTGTGTTGAGGGTTTACTAGACGATATAATAGAAATATTGAATTTTCTTTGTAAAAGGTTGAATTTGGAGCGCAAAACCTCCACAATCCATAACAACACAAACTCCAATCCGAAAACGTTCAAAATTCCACGCCGAAACTTCCGAAACACTCTGTATACACCTCTCATCGCTTAGCAGAGGTTAATTGCATTGTTAGAAAACAAAGGAAAGCACGAATAATCGTATAGTAGTAAGATTCGATTTCGACGGAACTCTCCACTTCTCGGATAAATAGATTTTTCGAAATCAAAACGGGAAAGACAGAAGCGAGCCAATCAATACAAAAAGGGAACAACAACGAAAAAAGCTCGACATAATCCGGACCGTTTAAGGAGACAAAACAACGTTTAGGTAATCGAATGCGATGGATTCTCTGGTGAAAAGTGAAATTTCACTTTGTGCACATATTTGCAATATTTTCATGTGTGGAGTCGAAATAGAACTGAGCAAATCCGTCGAAAGTTAACTGAGTGAAGAACGTAAGAGGATTTCGTCGGATAGTTCAAATATTGTATGAGAATTTTCGTGGGGTTCAACGTATTTTGGGTATTATATCATATATGTGTATTATGTGTAGTATAAATAGTAATCGTTGATATTCGACATGGTGAATTTTTTTTTTAAATATTTTTTTTTCAGTCATATCAGTAATCTTTTTTTTAATAGATTGTTTCCATTTCATTGAAACTATAGCTTTTCCACTTCATATTCAACCGTTTATAAAACGAATTAAAGTTTTTTAAAATAAAATGCAACCATTTACAAATCAAATTCAATCCTTGTGCAATTTAAATTCTTCTTTTTTCAAACCGTATTCAACTTTTTTCGAACCAAATTCAAACCTTTTACTCTACAAATTCAACTTTTTAAAAATCGAATTCAATCTTTTTACATTCCAAACTCAGTCATCTACAAATCTTATTCAACGTTTTTCAAACCAAATTCATCTCTTTTACTCTATATATTCAGCCCTTTAAAAATCAAATTCAAATTTGAATTCAACCATTGGTAATATGTTTTTACATAAAATATATTTTTTAACCATATGATCGTCCACAAATAAAATAAAAAGCTTGAAAAATTCATGTTCACGTTCTTTGTATAATATGTAAAAATCGCTAACTGAGATTATCTTTCAAATTGAAAAATGGATTGTATTTAATCGATTATTATAGCAACGGTCCTAATAATGCTTTCCGATGGTTGAATTTGATTCGTAAAAGATTAAATTTGATTAGAAAAATGCAGAATTTGAAATGTACAAAAGCCGCATTACTATAGTAACGTTTGATACAATAAAAACAAACCGTTAATATTCGTCAAAACAAATCCATGTTTAATTATAAACAATTTTTCGAAACATTCCTCCGTTAATATTCAATATAATTAGCAATTTCATTAACACAATACGAGTGTACCTAATTATTTTTATTTGAATTTGGGTTATGATCTTTCATATATTTTCTATAAACAATTTTTTCTTTGTAATCTCAATCTCATTAACGACCGACATTGTCGTAGAATTTAATTAATCGAGATTTTTAAGAAGCACAGAAACTCATAATAACTGCGGACTCGTCTTTGTGTCTCGTTCCGAGAACGAATGTTCAATTTTCGTTGAATTAATTTAATATATAATAATAATAATAATATAATTGATTTATTCAATCCGAACGACTGTACTTTATTTCGTCGTATAAATGATTTAAAAGTTTCGCCATTAACTTAATGTCCTTTCATTTAAAATATATTAGCTCGATAATGTCAAAGGATCGTCGGCCGCCGACAAAACTAATGATATCCTTTAGGTTTCAACGCTTTAATAATTTATGTATTAAATGTATAAACTGTGGTTAAATATGGTTCAATAATAACGGCGAAAGTGATTGCTTATTTAACTATACAGAGTGACTGAAATTAATTTTGTAATTACACAAAATTAATGGTGGAACTTTATATTTTCGCACTAAAAAATGTAAGCTTATTATGATTAAATTAAAATGTAAATTTAAGTTTATTACATTATTTTACTAATACCATTTTGCATTTATTTTAATTTTTGCATTGTTTCCGACATTTCAACTTGCGTTGTTTCTGACAGTTTTTCACTGTTGTGATTTATTTTACGGACAGTTTGTCTTATTATATGATTCTTGGATTGATTTGTCTTAATATTTTTGAGAAGAATGCGAATTTCATCGAAATAAATAATCGAATAAATAAAATGTCAAGCTTGCAGGCGCAATCTGAGCATAAAACGATCAATCACGGACATCACCGACTTACATTTTTTTTAAATTTAACCATAAAATACATAATATTTCAATTAAAATATATTTGAAAAAATTGATTCTTTAATAATTCGAAAAAAGAATTCTCAAATTACAGCAAAATTCGAGAAAAAACGCTGTGTGAAAAGTGGAGGTCAAACGCACGAGCAACGTGAGCCACTCTGGCCCCGAAAAAATAATACGAATTTTCCTTGAATTACAACAAAATTCGAGAAAAAACTCTGTGCGAAAAGTGGGGGCCACTCGCACGAGCACCGTGGGCCACTCTGGCCCCGAAAAAAGAACACTAGTTTTCCTCGAATTACACCGAAATTCGAGAAAAACGCTGTGTCAAAGTGGGGGCCACTCGCACGAGCACCGTGGGCCACTCTGGCCCCGAAAAAAGAACACTAATTTTCCTCAAATTACACCAAAATTCGAGAAAAAACTCTCTGTTCTAAGTGGGGACCACTCTGTCTCCGAATTGGCCCTTCGGACAATCTTGATCTATTATTCTATTCAATTAACAAAACGCTTCTGTCAAACATTGCAGGACTCTTCCAGCGTTACAAAAATGAGCGCGAAGACAACCCGTCGGAGCTCTTCGTTGCGCAACAACGCAACCTCAACCCAAGTGAACCTGGAGATGACTCCGAGGCAGGTCATGGCCGTGGCCTCGAGTGCTTCCAGCCCCGTGGGAGACTCCAGCAGCCCCATAGTGGGCATGGGCGGGATGGGCGGGATGGGCGGCGATCGCACGCCCAACAATTCGATGGCTTCCGGGACGCCCACTGACGCCGCTACCAGCCGCAAGTCCAACTGGGAGGTCATCGAGCATTTCAACAAGCCACATAAGTCTACGCTCAATACGGTCAGTATGTAAAAGGTGTCCCAAAATTAACGCAAGATGTAATTTTGATAGAAAACACGGATTTATAATTAAAAATTGTAATATTTTTATTGATTCACACAGTATACAGTATTGGATTACGTGTGGAATAGCATATCAGGTAAATGGCTTTACTGGCATATACGAATTTTTTCGTTGAAATTTTCCACGACTTTCTCGCGTAAATGTAGCTAAATTTCATTGATATAGCGCTCAATTTCCTCATTCAAGATGTGGGAGGTCGTGAGCTTGTTGGCATAAGCCTTAGACTTCAAAAACTCCTTAAAGAAAAGAAAATAAACTCCCTAAGAAGCAATTCAATCATTGTATGATTCATTTCCTAGTCGTGTAGTTTCCCGTTTTGGTGATCAGAATTGGCCGGATCATGCGATTTAACGCCTTTGGTGGTTTTTAAAATTTAAGGTTTATAATAACAAGCCCATGACCACCCACACCTTGAAAGAGAAATTGAGCACTATATCAACAAAATTCAGCAACATGTATGGAAAATATTGATGGAAAATTTCAACAAAAAAATTTGTATATGCCAGTAGAGCCATTTACCCGATATGCTATTTCACACGTAACCCTATACTATATACTGTATGAATCAACAAAAAATTACAATTTTTAATTAGAAATCCGTGTTTTCTAACAAAATTACCTCTTGCTCTAATTTTGGGACAACCTATATATTTAGGGTGAGACTTAATGGTGAACATGTGTGAGTGTGAACTGTGATGAGAGCGGGAGGGTGTTTGGTGGGGAAATGTGTGATTGAAGTTGTTGTGATAAGTTTTTTTTATGTTCGTAGTGGAGTTTTGTTCTGAGTGTTAGTGGTGAACAAGTGTGAGTATGTGAATATCTAAAAATATTAGCGTGAAAGAAATAATTGTGATGCGTTTTGATTTTTTTCATCGTGAGGTTTTGCTTTAAAAGTGAGCCTTCATTGTGAACAAGAATGGGGATGAGTGATGATGATGAGAGTATGAGAATACTTAGTAGGGAAAATTCTTAAGTGAAATTGCTGTGATACGTTTTGATTTTTTTTAATGTTCATTATGATGTTTTAATCTAAGAGAGAGCCTTCACAATGAACAAGCGTGAGGGTGAATGATGACAAAAGCATGAGAATGTTTAGTAGGAAAAATACATGAATGAAGTTGTTGTGGTACGTTTTGATTTCCTTGTTTTTTTTTCAAGCTTTTTATTATGTTTATTATGAAACTTTGCTCTACGAGTGATGAAGTGATGAAGCAAAACAAAGATATCATGAGAAAATGGCCGAAACAAATATTTTTTCTGAATTTTTCTGAGAGGGGACTGCAGTTTTTTAATCCTTATACATGAGCCATATAAAAGAAAATAATAGCAAAATTAATAAGACAATATATTATAAATAGTTGATCGAAAATATAATATTACATTATCACAGATTTCTTCAAATAAATATTTTTTTACAAATAGAACCATCACAAAATTTCATAATTCATAAATTTCCAAATAATAAACGTCTACCCAAAAACTTTATTGAGCACTGTCAATACAATATCGAAACCTCATTCGACAACCTCATTCCCTCCTCGACTCACAAGCATATCTTAAGACTATAATAACGAATTCCCTTATTATGACCCTTAAGACCACTTCAATAATTTCCGTATCAACGTAAGACTATAATAATGAATTTTTGTTCGAGGTTTTTTTAATTAAAATTTAATTAGAATGTGTTTTGCCGAATATTCATTATTATATTGTACGTTTCGTTGCAATTTTGTTTTGATGATAAATGTTTTTATTTATTTATTTCGTAGCAGGAGAGTGATGTGGATGCAGGAACATCCTCAGTCCAACTACCATTATGCCCTGGATTAGAAGCAAGTAAGAAATTTTTTTATAATAAGAATTGTAATATTTTTTCAGTTGGAAATTAACATTTTTAATATTAATAACGGTAGAATTTCTAAAAACAATAGAATGAATAATAAAAACTAGTTATAATTACCGTGAACATACATTCTTTAACCCTTTGAAGCACGAAATTTGAAACGAATAAAATGCACATGTTGCACAGAAATTTTTTAAATTTTTTTTTTACATTTTGTTTTTTTTTTTTTATTATTAAAGAGAATATAATATTGAGAAAAATAATAGTTTATAATTACTTTAAAATGGGTGGGACATATTCAGTCCCAATTAGATAAATGATGTTTTTTACTCTAAATTAGCACTTTTTAATTTAAAATTAGTTTTTAAATTAACAATTTTGGATTTCAAATTAACACTTTTTTGATTTCAAATAAACACTTTTTTCAAATCAAATTAGCACTTTTTTTATAAATGAAACTTTACTCTTTAAAATTAAATTAAATCATATATATTTTAATAAAATTTGTTGCTCGAATCGTCCAGAAAAATATAATGATGTTAGTTCAGATAAAAATATGATTTTAATAAGATGTTTCAAATATGGGAAAACGATACAGGAGCCAGCTGAAATAGCTGGAATTAATAAAAATGCAACATGCAATAATTAAGAGATATGAAAAAAATGGTGATGTATTTGAAAAAAAATTCGTGGTGGGAAAAAAACATTAAACTGTCACCAAACTACTACTTGAAATTGAAAATATAGTCGAAAATAACCCGTCGATAACATTAAACAAAATTAAAGGAAAATTCTATAAAAATAACCGTGTTAATTTGACTTCATTAATAATGCACTAGTTAAACGATTAAGGATCGCATTGAAAAGTGCATCGATGGAACCAGATGTCGAAATTCACCAAGTACAATTTGGGGCTCGCAAAATTATACTTCAAAATGTAAAGCATAATTTTTGCGAGCCTCGAATATTCGTCAATCCATAATTTCATCGATGAATCTGGATTTAACTACCATCTAAAGTTTAATCTTTAAAAGTGTAAAATTGAAATTAAAATTGCTAATTTGAAATGAAAAAGTTTGAATTTGAAATAAAAAAGTGTTAGTTTGAAAATAAAAATTGCTAATTTGAAATTAAAAAGTGTTAATTTTAAATCAAAAATTGTTAATTTGAAATTAAAAATTCTTGTTAATTATAACATGAATTATTTTATGAAAAATCTACTAATCTATAAAATAAATATTTGAAAAAACGAAAAATAAAAGACCATTTCAATAACTATGGTGGGATAAATAAAATCCCACCAAACTTTCAACGTTTTTAAAAAAACTAAAACATTTTAGATTTATTTTCTTTTACAAAACTTTTAAATGGCTTATTTTAATATAATATATCAGAAAAAAAACCATACTTTCACGATTTTTAACGTGCAGAAAGAACAAAAACAAAACAGCAACAATTCCGATAACTTATTTTCATATTCTGACAAGTCGAAAGCTAAATCGAAAGTAATTTACACATATGCCATCTATCGGTCAATATAGTAAACGGTTAGAGTAGATGGGATTAAATATAAACCTCTTTTTTTCAAATGGTTTTAATTTTTCGAGGTGGGATGATTTACATCCCACCATGCAGCAAAAGACAAAAAAAAGGTGGGACGTTTTTGATACCACTGTGCAACAAAGGGTTAAAAGAGAACTGTTCTTTATCTTTCTGTTATATCCCTAAAATTTATTTGTTTTTTTTTTTCCTTTATCTTGTGAAGCTGAATATCGTATATCAATAATAAATTGAAAATAGTCACCTGTTGGGTTAATTTTTAATTTTTTTCGAAGGGGTTTTGGTTTAAACTGAAGTCTCCCTCACAAAACATAAGTACACATATAAATTTAAACGAAATAATAAAGGGGTAATGAGGGGAATATTAATGAGATTTTTCAGGAGCAATCTGGAAATTAATTAGCTTTAAAGCTCTAATCCTTTATATGTATTTTATTATCTCTTAAAAAAATACGGTATCCTAGACTTATAATATACACAAAATGAAAATGGAAATGTATAATGATCATATCATCATGATGTTGAAATGAACGAATTAAATCGAAAGAGCTTTAGATATCTATAATTAAAAAAAATAGATGAAAAGTGGAGACCCAATGAAGCTTCTGGCCTTAGCCCCTATTTCAGTGTCATATGGGTAATGAACACTATCAACAAATTATTTTGAATACCCCTCAAAAATTTCAAAAAAAATCAGCATCCAACCATAAATTAAAAACACACCTCCCAGTGATAAATACAGCGACACCATCAACATTATTAATAGATTGATTTTATACGAGCCCATGTAATCACTGTCCTTAACGACACGGCAAATATACACGCAGATTAATTTAACGGCTCGCAACGAAAAACGTACACGCACGTGCGAGTAAGATAAGGTGCATTTCGGGCAGCCGAGGTAAGGGTCGTAAAGTAAACACGATAAAATTAAATTACCGCAAATGGGCAATTTAGCCCACCGCCGCCGCCCCTGTGCTTTTTGCGGCCGATTGCTAAAAAATCGCCATTTATTTACTGTCGTTGTTTTCCGTTTGTCTTTTTTCGGGGGTTTTTCGCTGTGGGTTTTATAGGGGATTCGTTTTCGATAATTTTTTAGTTATCTGTGAATGTTTGTTGTTGTCATTAAGTGTGGTCAAATCGGAAAAGGTATTTCTGATGTTGAAAGTATGAATTTTTTTATAAAATTAAAATTTTTATCTACTTATTGATCGTTTCGTTCTATGCTTAACTTTTGTAATAATTAAATATTGGTACGTTCAAAAAATTTTATTGTTCAAGATTTTTTTGATATTATTGAAAGTAGGGATTTCATTGATAATTGTATGTAATAATGTATTAGACAAATTTCTTCTTCAATATTATGAAATTACTGATTATTTTTTAATCTTCAACACGGCTTAGAAAAAAAAGTATAACATAATATTTTTTATTACCAAAAATTAATTTTTGTTTTTCGGTAACACTGATAATTTTTGCATCTCAAATTTGAAAGTTTGAGACGAGACAAAAATATAATAATTCTCTAAAATTTATCATTATCATTGCCGTGTGAAGGTAATTAAAAAAGGTTTTTCCGGTGGAAGTATGAACTTTTTTATAAAATAAAGATTAGTAGTATGTATGGAAAATTTTCGTCTGTTTTCAGTCCGTTTCATTTGGTGCTTAACTTTCGTAATAGTTGAATACTGATAAGTTCGTAAAAACTATATTTAGATATTATTGAAATTAAAATACTTATATTTCATTACTGAGTAATATTGATATAAGACAAATTTTATTCTTCGGTAATATGGTATTACTAATTTCATTACTAATTACTAATTCAATCTTCATCTCGTTTTGGATAAAGAAAAATATTACATTTTTTCATTATCGGATATGAATTTTTATGTAAGTACTGATAATTTTCGTATCCCTAATTAAAAAGTTTGAGGCAAAAATATAATGATTCTCAAAAAATTTGAATATAAACAATTCTGACAATTTTGTCCATTTCTCGACTGTATTACGTTTCATTTAAAATTAGTAAAAGTAAGTTTATTTGATTCACCGAAAAATTATTCTACTAAAAAAATATCGGATTGAAATGATTAAAAAAAAATACTCTTGTATGTATTATTTTGTAACTAGCAATCGAATAATACTTAGTACTCTTTTTACTTTTTATATGTCGATAATTCATTGATACTTTTGTTCGCAAACAATCGCGTAAGATTTTGCATAATTTACGAACATGTCAGAGTTTATTTACAAAACGATGATAAACAGAATAATTTTTTTTACAATGATAAATTGAGGCTGTTCGAAACGAAAAATTTCCGATACAAAAACCCTATTGAAATCAACATTAATCAATCAATAACAAAACTACAAAACGAATTTCAAACTTCAGAAATATGACGGACTCACGAAAATCAATAAAAGCTTCTCCGATCTTTTTTCAAAGGGTTAAAAATAACCGAGGGAAGTTCCCTTTGAGTTTATACTAGTCTGCAACATTCAATAACATTTTTCCCTTTTGTTTTTTTCAGTGAAAGAGGCTGAAGCCGAGAGCTTATTAGGCAATAAGAAAAACACGCAAGAGCCCAAAAAGAAGCGATGCGTTTTTTTGAACTTTCGCAGATTCTGTATCATCAATCGATTCGAGAACCTTCAGGTAAATGTTATTATGTATTTGCGTTATAGTAAGCCTTCACATTTTCGTTATTTGATTTTTTATGTGTGTAAAAACTATCGAGTCTATTGAAAACGTAACACGTTGAATTTTATCGGTCGTGCTGAATATATATGGTGTGATAACTTCGATTGCGGAATAGTTGTATATTTTCACGTATGTGATACTTGGATTAAATTTAAGTTAATTATATATTTTATACATATTTCAACTAAATTTGACGAAAATTTTTAATTGATAGGATTATTAATTAATTAGTTATTGGGAGAATGGTATAGGCGCTTTGTTACATAGAAAATTGATCGAATTTTAAAGTAACGTATTTACATTAAATTTTGTATATAAAAAATTCAAAAACATAACTTTGGGACTATTAAAATACGTTTTCTTGATGTTTCATATCGATTAAATATTAATTCGTAATTTTCAATTCGTAAATTCTAATTCGTAATTCTCAATTTGATTCGTAGGCAACTCTATGAATAAAAATTATCATGAACAAAGAAAACAATAAATTTATTGATAAAATAATAATGACTATTGACGTTTTTGAATGGGTTTCGTAATTAAAATAAAACAATGATACTTAATTGTGCCTTGATAAACGGATCGCTCTATTACGAGATTGATCAACCAAGATGTGATCATTGCGATAAACTTTATAGTCAAAATATTAATTATTAATTAACATCGTCTATTAATTCATCAAATTCAGCCTTTGTTAGTTTTAAAGATGTTCTGGAAAAAAAACATTCTAAAACTTTTCCTCTAAATTATAATACCATAAAAATTAGTATGTAAATTCAAAAGAAGAGTCCTTCTAAAATAAAGAGTAAAAAATTCGGTTTTCACAGTTAAATTCCGCGATCAAAATTGTCACAGTAGTATTTCATTCGGTTTTCAGTAAAAATGTTACGTGTTTGTAATTGCAAATATCCATTTAACATATCGAATTCTAAATCGGCACAGTTTCGGTTCGTTGAATGTAAACATTGGAGAGATTTTTGAATTCGATCCGTTTTATTTTCAATATACTTTCGTGTTGTTTCCGCAAACAATTGGTGCTATGAAAATTAATACTCGCTAACTTATTTTCAGGGGAAAATATTTTGAATATTTTCAAAGTGAAACATCTTGCTTTGGTTTGACCATCAAATGTATATTTTTTTATTAGACTATTTTTAGTTGTTTTTCGAAAATAATATTTTTGTTTACGAGTGTTTATAGCATTCTTTACGATGAAATCGCTTCTGCTATCATTATACTCTTTTGTGAATTTTTATATAATGAAGTGTTTCAAACCAAAACAAAGTATCTTAGCTTTTCGACAATAGCAGAAAAATATTATTATATATAAATTAAGGAGGCCATTATCAGTAAACTGGTCTACCGGTAAATGTTCAAATAACAGTTTGGTAATTTACCGGTGAATTTTTAATATTTATTTCATTAAAAAAAATGTGTTTTGAATATTTTTTGAAAGATATTGTTGTTTTTTTGGAAAGTATTTTGGGTTTTACGGTTTTTCTTTACTTTTTCCTGTTTTTCCCGATTTTTAATCAAAATTTAATTAAATGGTAAACCGATAATTAGTAAAAAATTACCGGATTCAGTGTGTGAGAGTTCCATACAATTGTTTTGTGTTTTACTTTTGTATTTTGATACAACTACATTTTCCGCTTCAAATTCAACCCTTTAAACTTCAAATTAAACTATTTAAACTTCAAATTCAACCATCGAAAAATTTTATTAAAACCGTTATGACAAAACTCTAACCACAGTTGAATTTTAAATTCAAAGGATCAGTTTGAAGATTTAAAAGGTTGAATTTGAAGTTTAAATTAAAGGGCAAAAACTATATGAAATCATAAAAACTATATCGATTCAATGATTCAATAATAATATTTTTTATTTTCAATTATTATATAAATTGACAAAAAAACAACATAAAATTTATAAAATCGATTGATCAAGTCCACACCAATAAATTACGCATAAAAAAACCATTAATCGTTAAAAAAAATCTAAAAAAAATCCACATTTCAATCAAGCGAATCTTCACCGCCGCCCTACGAGAAGTTTCAACATAAAATTTACAAAAACGATCGACCAACCACAAAAATGAATCACACATAAAAAAACCATTAATCGTTAAAAAAAATCCCCATCTCAATCAAGCGAATCTTCACCGCCGCCCTACGAGAAGTTTCGACATAAAATTTACAAAAACGATCTTTCAAATCCACACGAACGAATCACACACAAAAAACTATCGATCATCAAAAAAAATCTAAAAAAAAACTCCCAATATCGATCGAGCGAACGTCCACCGCCGCCCGCTTAGAAGTTTCCCCGCGAACAAATCCGCAGCGTTCAACTTTTGTACCCGATCCGACATTTTTCCCCGCTCGACGTTTCCGAAGCAAACGAGCAAATATTCGGGATATGTAACACCACTTACATATGCAAATAAGTGTGTCATTGTGCCGAAGAAGCCTTTGTTCGGTGGTCGTGTCGCTGTCAATCCGCTGACAGTTGCACACGGTTCCGCTTTTACGTAATTCCTTCATTTGCGCGAAAAAATGTGAGTCTCTCTTTGCATAATAACCGGTTTTCGGGGATAGTTAACGGTGGGTTTTCGCGAGGTGAGTTTTTTCGCGAGTTTGTGGAAATGGATGGTGGGAAGAATGATGTGAGTCGATTTAGTTTTGAATCAAATAGTGTCAGATAATTATTGGTTTGTTATGAAGTGAAGTTTTTGTGTTTGAGGATTTTTCGTTGTGGTATGGTTTTGTGGAAATTTGTAAAAAAAATCACGCGCAATTGTATAAAATAAAAAAAATACTGATATTTCATGTTTACATAAAAATAATTGCAGAGCGATTTTTTTTTTAGAAACAAAATGAATAATAAATTAGATACATTTTTTTTATTATATTATATGTATTATAAATTCTCAGTTTCTTTTCATGGCGAAAATTTTTCACGGCGAAAATTTTCCACGGCGAAAATTTTTCACATCGCACATTTTTTATAAAGTACATACATTTGGATGGAAGTTCTATCCAAATATAGTGATGGAACCTATTTCCAATTTTTGTATGGTCACCATACATTTTTTTATTTACACGGTAGTCTCTGAAACGTATTCCCCGTGTTAAAAGAGCATCGGGTGAATATTGTTATAATCGGGTAAATATTGTTCAATACAAACCATTATAATCTTCTTATTAACCCATTTAAGCCTAGTGATCCGATTTCGGAACACTAAACTCGTTGCCGTTTTTTTTTTTTTTACTTCTTAACATCAACAACAAATGGTTTTAGAAGTATCAAGTTGGATATAGTGTTAGTGTCGCTTGCTCGTGGTTAATATTTGAACGTGCATAGACCTGTAACGACTTCATGATATATTTATAAACATTGACGTATAATATTGGACGATTTCAGCAAAGTTTTTTTCAACTTAGGTAATTATTACTTTTGCTTTTCGGTCCTATAAATACAATTTTGCTATTACTAATCTACTTTATATACGCTACCGTATTTTAGTCACAATATACAGAAATTATTAATATTGTCGTTATTATGGGCTTGTAAAGTCGGGTGTTCCGATTTTCAAACGCTAGGCACATAGATGACCTATTCAATGCAATGCAGCACGGTAGTGAAGAAAGTTTAGATTGATGTTTATTTATTTATTATTATTATTATTTATATATAATATTGTAAGTTACAATATTATATATTATTATAATTATTATATATTATTATATTTATTATATATTATTATAATTAACAATTATAATTTATAATTGTTTGAGTAATTGATAATTCATGTAACTGCGAATCTGAATGAACCCTATTTCACATAACTCGTGAAAACCCGCATTTCATTCGATCTGGAGAATCGACCAACTTCTCATCGACGCCTCATCCTTTTCCGTCGACGCGAGTGAACTCGTTATCACCTGGTAACCCGACGTAGCAATACGTTATAATAACAAATAAAATAATAAATATAGTAAACTACTAAATTTAAAACATTCATACGTCAAAGAGCTCTAATATTTTTTTATTTATTTTTTTAGTTAAAACAGGCCTTTCCCAAGATGTCGAAGGGCTTATCGTTAAATTAAATTGTGGAAATGCTAGAAACAGAAAATAATATTAGAGCAAGGACTATAATCATCGAACCGCCTGAAAACGCAACAGCGCCAATTTCGGATGAAGATTCTGGAGACGAAGATGGTGGAACGATAAATAATCTACCAGGTTCTTTACTTCGAGCACCTGCACATTTAGTCTATGATGTGATTCTAATTTCGACTTGGATAATGAAGTTACCCCTGCTTCTACTGAGCAAGAACTTCCTCGAACAAAGAAAATAAAACTCACTAAAGTTGCACGCCGATGGAAAATCACTGATTTGGACCCACGATCTCCAAAAGGAAAAGTTACGCAACTTCAACAGATAACAAAAAAAAAAAATCCCACAGAAATTTTTGAACTTTTTTTTGGACGACAAATTAGTTGAAATGATTGTGACGTACACGAACTTGTACGCTTCTAAATAGAAAAAAGGAATAAATCTTGGCTGGAGTCACTCAGAACTAAAATGCTTTTTTAGGAATAATTTTCTTGAGTGGCTACGTCCTACTACCGAGACGACGAATGTACTGGGAGCAAAGGCTGATACCCATAATACAATGGTCAATGGTGCCATGAGGCGTGATCGATTTACGTCAATTTTACTAATACACATGTCGCTGATAATGAAAATTTAAACCAGACGGACAAATTTTCCAAATTACGACCATTATAACTGAACTAAATGAGAGATGCTTAAAATTTACGCCAAACGAGACAAAGTTCAGTTTTGACGAGTCAATGGTTCCCTACTTTGGTCGTCACGGGTGTAAGCAATTTATTAGAGGCAAACCTATCCGATTTGGTTTCAAGTTTTGGTGTGGAGCAACACGATTAGGGTACATCTGTTGGTTCCAACCATATCAGGGTAAAATCAAATACCCAATATGAAGAATATGGCGTCGGTGCATCGGTGGTGCTTCAATTTGTTGAGGCACTCACAAAAGAGCATCCTGGAGAATATTATTTCATATTTGATAATTTTACAAGTATTTCTTTACTCGATAAACTCACTTCAATGGGCCATCGGGTGACAGGGACCGTGAGAAAAGATCGAATTGACAAGCCTCTGATTCACTCAGACGAAATTATGAAGAAAAAAAAAAAAGAGAGCATTTGACTTCAAAAGCGATAATCGGGGAAATATTGTCTGTAAGTGGCATGACAATAGTATTGTCACTGTTGCCTCTTCAGGAGCTGGAATTAATCCTATTTCTCTAGTAAATCGTTATTCTCAAAATGAAAAAAATAAAATACAGGTTCAACAGCCATACATGATAAAATTATATAACCAATATATGGGAGGTGTCATAGAGCTGATGAAAATATTGCTAATTATCGAGCTTCAATACGGGGAAAGAAATGGTATTCGAGCCCTTTGTTCTTCTGTTCTTCTGTTCTTCTTCTGTCTTGCACATTTCATTGAAATGTGCAAGACAGCGTTTTTTTTTATTTTAAATATAAAAACTATCATATTGTTGTTACGTTGTAAAATATTTATGAGTGGCCCTTCAAAGATATGCATTATTTTATTTGGCCCACCAAGTGATTTCATCTGGCCACCACTGGCTCTAAATCATAATATAATAAACCAAAATAAACAAACACGTTGCCGTAAATGCCATAAAAACACAACATTTAAATGTGAAAAATGTAATGTTGTCTTGTATGTCAAATTTGCAATCATATATCATCATAAGTAGTTTTTTATAATAGTAATAAAAATGCTAATAATGATAATAATAATAATAATAATAATTTTTGTAGTATCTAGTAGTAGTCACCAAATAATTATGAAAAAACAGTATATTCTTCTAATGTAATAAAAATGCCTAGTGCCTAGTGATCCGATTTCGGAACACCTTATATCTCAAAAACTAGAAACAATAAAAAAAAAAGTTACTTGAAAATATTTTTTTTTACACCATTTTATGTAACATTTATGAATTTCAGGAAAAAACTCGCAAAAAAAAACCTTCGGTCTAAATGGGTTAAGAAGTAGGTAGGTACCTATTTTTATAAAAACGCAAAAAATATCGTTTTTAACACTGAATAAGACTTCGAATCCGGAAACTCGACATTTTTTCATATCCATTCATTCCGTTCGAGCGACAGTTTCCCACCGCGGAAAATCTGGAAAATGCCTCTTTTGTGCGTCGCTTTTTCGAAAATTGAAAATTCTCCTCTCATACACACAAACACCTGCATAATAATGGCGTATGTTAACATAGGTGAAACGCAGATGACATTTTTCCGTTTTTAATTTTCTCTACCCCCCCTGCGTTTCCTATTTTCCATTTTTTTATAGAAAAATGTAATATTTCAGAGTTTTCCTTGTATGAATACGCAAAACGGTCCGGGACCCGACCCCAATAAAAAATATTTTGGTTATAAAAAAAGTCGGTTCGCATATTGTGCAAATTTTCGTTTAAATTTTTTATTGCGTGTAAAAATTTCATATTCTTCTTTATTAGCGGACACATCTTGCTCTTTTCCACTATGATTATAATTTTTTTTATAAATACGGTTTTATTTTCGGCGCGTTCGGTAAATTCCGGAAGTTTTACGATTCTGTTACGAAAAGTTTATTTTTGAATGTAAGAATAAAAACAACTATTTTTAAATATTGCCTTGAGTTTTGGTTATGCGATTTATAAGTTTTAACTTTAATCCCTTAACTTAAAAACACACAAAATTTCACTTACTACATGAATTATTGTGTTCTATATTTTAAAGATTGATTTAAAAATAAATCTCAACAAATCGCAAACATTTAATAAGAGTAATTATGATATTTACATATGTTATAGTGAAATTATATTTTATATGATGAAAATATACTTCCACAAACTAGTGAATATATGTATATTCGATAGTAAAATTTACACACTGACTCACTATCAATGAATTTATACAGGTTTTACATTTCAAATTTAACCTTTTGAATTTCAAATACAACCATCGGAAAATATTTCATCGATTACTATGACAACGGTCTTAATAATATTATACTTTCCGATTGTTGAATTCGATTTGAAGTGTAAAACATGTATTTATTCGTTTGCAAACAAAAAATCTAGTTTTAAAATAGCATTGTTAATTTTATTTTTATTTTGATTCGACAGCTTTTAAACTCCAAATTCAACCTTTTTCAATAAAAAAATTTAATCATTTTCAAATAAAATTCAATCTTAGCATAGTTATCAATGAAATAAAATGTATTCTTCCATTTGACTTTTGATAATCTCAATTAGTGATTTTTGCAAATTTTTGCATACTAACGACAAGAATATAAACTTTTTTGTTTCATAGACAATTATGTTGCTGATATTAATACTTATTTCTATATATTTAAATCCCATCTATAAAAAATGTATACATATATAAAAAATACATTTCCTTTGCTTGAATTTGATTTTAGTAAGACTAAATTTAATTTGAAAAGGATTGAATTTGATTTGTAAAAATATTGATTTGAAAATGGCTGAATCTTGAGTATTAAACGATTGATTTTAAAAAGGTTGAATTTTATTTATAAAAGATTGAATTCGATTTAAAAAAAGTTGAATTTGACTTTTAAAAGGCTAAATCTGATTTGAGAGAGGCTGAATTTGATTTTAAAATGGATGAATCTTGAGTATAAAAGGATTGTTGTGAAAAAGGTTGAATCTGATTTATAAAGAATTGAATTGAAAAGGATAAATTTTATTCATATAAGGTCAAATTTTGAATATAAAAGAATTGAATTGGATTTGTAAAAGATTAAATTTTATTTATAAATGGCTGAATTTAATTTGAAGAAAATTGAATCTTGTTTGTAAAAGGCTAGATTTGGAATATAAAAACCGTATCAAATTTCACACAATAAAAACCCACCATTTTTCTTCACAAAAACAAAAAAATATCCCAATTTTCCCCTCCCCAAACCACCTTCATCACAAAAACATCACAACACTTCATTTCAACAACAAAACCTACCTTTTCCCGATCAAAAATTCAATCATTAACCAAAACCGAACAACAAACACCACCGACAACATAAAAATCTCATAAAAACTAATAACACTCGACAGAAATCGCGACCGTATCCGTGGAAATTCCGAGCGTCGCAATAAATTCGTCGCGAAGTTTTCCCGTACGTGGAAAATCGACTTTCCCGACTGTTATTTTTTCCGCTCGATTTAACTGTAACGAGACGTCGCACAGACGATGGCGAAAATTTAAATACACAAATCCTTATGGATGAATACAACGGAACGGTTTTCGTTACGGCGGATTTGTATTATGTTTTCCGTTTGAATGTCCTTACGTGTTTTTTATTTTATTTTCGTGTAAGCCGTGCTTTTTCTATAATCTGTGTTGAATTGAATTTTTACGAATATAATCTTCGATAAATTTGTATTTTTGAAATGATTATTTATTGCGTATAGAACGGGTTTGTCCTAAGGGCCACCTCGGGGCCTCACTTTTCACACAAAAACAAGCATAAACAGCATTTATTCCGAAATGTACTCATCGAAATAGTTTTATATGTAATGGAAATACATAACTTTACCAATATTTTAATACATATTACGTTTTGAATTTACAACAATTGAAATAAACGATGTTTGTATATTTCGGAAAATATTGCCCCAGTACACCGAAATTTTGGACAAGCCTGATATAGAATATAGATCTAAAGTAAGATTTAAAACAGATCCAACTGAAATCACAAAATAAAATAATGCATGTCTTTGAAGATCCACACGTTAATATTGTAAAACATGAAATTTTTTATATTAATAATTAAAAAAAACAGCTTATAATTAAGATATTTTATTATATTTAAAATCATAACTCGAAAGGGCCAATCGAAACTTTCAATTGGGCCACATATGGCCACATTTCACAACTAGTTTTTGTGGTTTGTTTAGTAATTCGTTTTAAGGCAAAATCTACATTTTTTCAATACACAGTCAAATCGCATCCAAAAATAACTGCAGTGACTATTTCCAAAACTCTCGAAGGAAACATTATTCAGTTATTGGAAGGAATCTTGAAACATCATTTTTAAGAGTTCTGTTCTTTACATTTCACACCTAGTTTTTGCGGTATTAAGTAATTCATATCGAGGCACAATCTAAATTTTTTCAATACATTTAAAACTCACCCGATTTCCAACAATATCAGCATTATAAAAACCAACACAACTCACACCAACCATTCAAAGCTCTCAAGTCTTTAAACGCCGCATAAAAAATTGAGCACACATCAAAAGTCGCCAACTATTATCGAGCGACTCCAAAAAGGCCCCATTTAAAAATTGACACATCACAACAAATCAAATATTGAACGCAGACATGAAAGGGAATCAAAGCACGCGAGCTCGCAAAAGGCCATTGTTTATTAAGGCGTATATCGCGAAAGCGGCACAAGGCGCGTAAATAAAAATTCAAATAGACAAAGCGCACACGTAAACGCCAGGTGGAATATAAAAGGAATATGTTAAACCCGCCGGGATGTACACGGGATAAAGAATGAATAATCAGGGACTGTTCGGGATTACGGTCCCCAGAGGATGGGTTCGGTCCGAAAGCGATGTGCAACATTTCCTCGGAGAACCTTTTGCGATTTGTTTTTTTTTTTTGGGTTTTTGAAATTTTCAACGTTTTGTCGATCGGTAGTTTGTCGGGTGAAAGGGGTAATTTTTTTTTTTTTATTTGTTTGTTTTGTTCGTGTGGAAGGTTTTTGAATGGATCTGAGAGATTAGTGAGGGTGGTGGATGTTTTTGTAATTGGTTGTCTTTTGGAAATGGTGATTGTTATTTTGTTTGTGGGAAAAGTTTATTAAATGGATTAAAATGGTAAAAAATGATAGTGGAAATGTTTGAAATTGATTGTTATATAAAGATGATGACCGTACTACTGTGATAATTATGATCGTGGAATTTATCTGTGGATACCAAATTTTTAGAATCACATTATTTTTTAATTTTATTTTAGAAAAATTATCTTTTTTAATTTATATACTAATTTTCATGGTGTTATCGTTCCTTAGAAAAAAAATCTACAATGCTTTTTTGCAGAATATCTTAAGCTGTTTGACATATTAAGTTGTATTGCAATAAAATCAAATAAATATTCACATTTTTATAGCAAAATTTTATTTTAGAAACAGCTGAAAACTATAAATAACAAAATTTAATGATTAAAAGTTTAATAATCAATATTTTGATCATAAACTCTATCGCAATGAATACATTTTAACTTACTAATGTAATGGGATAATCTGTTTTTGAAATATAATTTAATATTGTTGTTTACAACATAATCATGAGATCTTTGAAAATTCTAATTGATAGATATTATTACTTTGTCAATTTTATTCATATCCAATCTATTTTTTTTTTACAATATTAATGAATAATAATAATAATAGAAGAATAATCTTGTTTTAAAGAACATATATATTATAGTTTATAAAAAAACTATTCGTTTATTCCAATTAGTTAAAAATTCGTCAAAAAAATTGATAATATAGCTAAATAAAATTATAGATTTGTGCCAATTATAATACTTTTGTTTCGTCGAAAATTGATAAAAACATGCAACAGGTCGGAAACGAACAATAATCAAGATTCAACATCCGATTTTTTTTATATTATTTCAACGAATCCGAGACCGACGAAACGGCGCGAAAATTAAATTCAAACATGGAAACGTCCAAGTTTTTCCCGACTCGGCGAAAGTTGATGAAGAATATTCGCAGCAGGTGTTTTCAATGTCCAATACTGAGCTTTTCCTTCTACAACGCTTTTAACTAACATGCGATGTTTCACGAACGCTTTTATACACTGAAATATATTTTTCCGATTTATATATTATATTATATTTCGTAATGTTAGGTCGATGCAAAAGTTTCGTCGTTTTGTTCTTATCGAACATTGTATTTTGAAACCAAACCGATTCGATGTATATATTATTTTTTTTCTTCTATCTATAACACGATCTTTCTTATTTTTTATGTGAATCAGTACTTGATCCTCTTTTTACACGGGGGATACGTTCCAGAGACTACCGTGTAAATAAAAAACCGTGTAAAAAAATGTATGGTGATCATACAAAAATTGGAGATACATTCCATCACTATATTTGGATAAAACTTTCATCCAAATGTACTTTATAAAAAATGTACAATGTGAAAAATTTTCCCCGTGAAAAACCATCAAAGAACATCGAAATTTTTTATTTATTATAAAAACTATAATTATATCAATATACTGGCATACATCGAATCTTACCATTGTGGTATAATGATACATATTTTTCAAGCTTTTTATTATTATTTTTATACCGTGTTAATGTGAAAAATCCGTGTAAAAAAAGTAATTGGTTCATCTTTCTTGAAGCGTGTTATTTCGGAACCACGTAAAAAGAGGATTAGGTATATTATGGATAACATGTCATCATCATATATTTCAGTTAATGAAAAATCACCTGATCTGAATTTTGAAAACAATGATTGAGAGATTCTAACATTAGCTGCATCTCTATTGTATATATCACAAATAATTTTTATTGTCGCGTTATTATTTTTATAGTGAAAAATGGCATAAATTCACATTATTATTAGACATTTCAAATATTTTTTATTATTATAAATGAAGTATCCTCCACACACATAATATAATAGTCTCAATACAGATGTTATTCATTAGGAAAAAAAAATATTTGACCATCGAAAAGATACGACAAAACATACGCATTAATCTAATAAATTTACAAAAAAAGTTTAACATCCATGTATATTCGCACATTCATTTTTACAGATAAACACTTTTTTGATCCTATCGGATTTTTTAATATATTTTTCGAGTATATAAAACATTTTCGGATACGAAACGCTTGTATCGGATCTGAAAATAAGTGACATTTCAGCATCGCGTCAAAGAGTCCGTAAAAATGCGGTTTCGCGTTTGTCGGCGCAAAAATAAAATACATTTTATTATGCTGCGCGTTTTAATACTTATATAATATATTATGTGAAATTGTATATGTACGAGTATATGCGAATGTGTATGAAAAAAGGGGAGAGAGATAAATATAAGCACTTCGGAAAATTACGGAAAACAATAGAGTCGCGCGCGCGTTTGATTGATCGCTTTTCCCGAGAGGAAAATGGGAAACTTCCTAAAAGGAAAATCTTTTTTAACGTTTTCCATATACGCACACTCGTTCGACTTTTATGTATCGTTCGAACTATCGGGTCGTTTTTCTTGAACTTTGTCGTAGTTGAAAAATGTGAGTCAATTTTCCTTTATTTTTTTTGATAATTGATACTGAAAAGTTTCAAATTATATGATTTATTCTTTATGTTTTGCATTTATATTGTTTTGTTGTAATACGTGTTTGAATAATTACAAATCTCGAAAGTATTTATTATACGAACTTTTGTATTCTACGTAAATTATGTGTTGCGTGATATTCTCAAAATTGCTTATTTTGTGTACGACGCAAAATAGTTTTGCGTCATATGCAAACAACATAATAAGATGAAGTTTTCTTGATGTTTTTAGAAATTGAATTATATATTTTTTAATTTATATTTACACGAATTGCACATCTTGAAAGTATAATTTTGTATAAAAAACTAATAAAATTTATGCAACAGGTACATATGTAATGCAATATTTTTAAAATTGCTTATTTCGTGTACGACACAAAACAGTCTTCAGTTTGAAATAGTATAATGGTACTTTTTTTATGTTTTTCATAACTGAACTTTTTCTAAACATATTTTTTATTGCTTTCCTTTCCATGTAACTTTAACCTTGTAGATAATAATCAATGCTTAAAACTTAAAAAGAAAAACAAACACCTTACCATTGATACTTCTAAAATCGTGAAAAATCAGATACAGTATCCCCCGATTTACGCGGTAAATACGTTCCACGTAAATTGAAATCGCGTAAAAAAAGTCTAACGAAAAAAAAAGTTAAATTAAAATAAGATTAAAAATATAATTAAATTAAATAAAAAATGAAATAAAATCTCATCTCATTAGCTTTAGCAACAGATGACAATTTTTCTCCTTTTTGTAAGCAATCCAAAATTATTTAATAAGATAAAAATAATGATCGGGTTATTTTTATCTTACAAAATAATTTTTATTTAATTAAATAGATATGTAGATGTAATTATACAATATTAATTAATTAATTAGTAAATTAAAAAATATTATTCGCTTGACCGCGTTAAAGTGAAATCGCGTAAACCAGGAACTACATAAATCGGGGGATACCTTTATGTGAAAACGAATATAAGAAAAAGGAAATAGTTCAAACATTGGCAAAAAAATCAACAAAGCGTCACTTTGCAAACGACGCATTATTTTTTTGCGTCGTACGCCAATTGAGCAATTTCACAAACAACGCAAAACACACAGTGAATGAACCAAAACACATTCTCCGAAAATTTTAAATTTCGCCAACTATATAAGCGAGTCGGGCGTTAATGGACAACTCCGGAACGGTGTTTATTAAAAACCGGAATATCGAAAACGCATAAAAGACGAAAAGCATTCGAGGATTCGCCGTTTAACATTTCGAATAAGGCTTTCGTTTGCTCAAAGGATTCTGCTTGAAATATTCACCTTTGACTATTGATCCTTCGCGGGATTTTTACTTTCGCTCTCCTGTACGAGAAATGTGACAAATTCTGTGTGTGTTTTGACTTTTTTGCAATGATTATAATAAAAATAATTATTAATTTTTAAATATAATATATACAGCGTCCCAAAAAATGTATTACATACTTCGGAAGTTCATAACTTTCACAATTTTTTTAAATTAAACTATTTTGAAATCGAAACTTAAATTATGAGATATAAATAAATTTGTAGTAAAATGTTACAGAAACTATGAAAATCTCATTTAAGTGCAAAAAATTCTAATAAATAATTTTGATATTCAAATATGAGACAATTTTAAAATAAATAATTGTTTTTGAGATAGTCTATAAACAAAATATCGAAAGAAAAAAAATTTACAAGTCAAGGAAAAGTACCATGAACCGACATTTATTCAGTGAATGGTTTGTGACGTGAAAATTCCATAATTGAGCACTTGATGGCATTTAAGTACACATATTAGACTATAAAAAAGAAACATATTTATGTTTAGACAAAGCAATAAACCTTTCTACTTCTATTATGTCGGAAAAATCAATACTTATTTCCTTTATAATAATTTTTTTTACTTATTTTAGAGGTATCATATTAAATTTCAGGATTCTCTTAATCTTATGCAAATAGATTTTTTTAATGAAAATCTATTGAAAATAAAGTTTATAACCTAAAAATAGCTATAATTGACGATTTATAAGAAAAAAAAAATTAAAAAATGTACTCGAATTTCGAACTATGTAATTTGCATTTTTCGAATTTTCATCGCTACACATACTAAGGAATTTCTGATCCAAAACGCTTATTTAAAAAAATTGTAATAAGTATACAAATTCTACATTTCTCTTTAATTTTGAGTTTTAACATTAATCTTATCTCAATAAATATCAAAGTTATAATCATTCCAAGTATGTACACATTTTATTACGACAAACTGTACTATTCAGACTGCATAATAGATTTATTAAAAACATCAATTCATACTAGAATACTATCAATACAAATTTCATCAAGTATCAAACCATTTTATTTTCCGAGTTGTGACTCTTGTCATGTCATCGTGCGATTTTCTTTTCACACTTTCACGTCTTCGACGAGTATCTTTTCAGCGTCGAATCAACAGTATCCGAAGGATATTTTGATCGCATGTTTATTCACAATCAGTCAACTATCCTGAAAAGTTGGAGGGTTCGATCGCTTTTCGAATCCCGATGAGGTTGTTTGAATGAAGAAAGAAAACCTTCGAAGCCTCCGTGACTTTCAGAGGATGGTTTAAATTTTCGATTTCGCGCTGTTTGTTTTTCGTGATATGAAAAGTGGTTTGGTAGTTTAATATTATTGAAAGCTGATTATTTGTTTAGAATGGTTAGTTGTGTGGTCAGTGAATGGATGGGTTATGTGAGAAATATTCAGTGTCGTAATATGGATTAGAATCAGAGATCGTATCAATAAAAGGTTTTTTTAAGCCTTGTTTGTTATGAGGCATTATTGTGACGATGTTAAGTAAATTGTGACGTGGTTATTAAATGGATGCTATTATGTATTTGTGGCTTAAAACTAATGGAAATCGATTGTGTAGATCTGGGTTAACGATTTAGCTTAATCAAACGTATCTAATATTACCAATTATTTAAGTTAAGCGAAAAGTGACATGGTCAATAAACAAACATTTTTGAAAATGGTATAAGACAATTCATTTATATTGAGTTATATTTAAAAGTTTTCATTTGCACAAGTATAAAAATATTGGCACATGTTAATCAATTCAAGTTTTTTTTTAATTGTCAACATTCTACAGATAAATAAATAATCGATTTTTTTAGCCATAAATGGATTTATATTAATTTTCATAATGACAAATTTATGAAAAATATAATCAATTGCTATTTAAAATATATATTTTAAACGAAATTGAATCTTCTGAAATGTGTTTTTTAAAATAAAGAATAATTATTAAATGCAGACATGTAAATAAACGAAAAATCAAATTTGTTGATAATTAATTTCATTTATATCATAATGTACTTATAAAAAATGTAATACGAAAAGTAAATTACTTCGTAAAGATAACTAACAACAAACTTATTCTTCCTTAAAAAGCCAAACAAATTGAATAATTAAAAATGAACGCTAGAAAAAACTTGTTTTAATTGTGATTGTTACTAATGGGCTTATTCCACTTTCAAGAAATAAAACATTGCAAACTTCAGTTAATTTTACTTTTAAGTGTTAATTTTGTAGAAGATATTCTACACCATCAACACTCTGATTTAGAATATTAAAAAAATAATATCTACATCTAACCAAACCATACAACTCATTTCCCCCTAACAGCCCTTCCTAAAAAAAACCACCTCATACACCAAAACAAACAAAAAAAATCAATCTCTTTCACAATATCAAATACCTTATCAATGACAATATCACAAATCTAAACCATTTAAACCATTTCAGGTGGAGATGCTGTACCAGCGCTATCATTTAAGACTCAACCAATCCAACATGATGAGCCTGCTCTTCCTCCTGTCCATCATCGTCCTGTTCATAGCCATCGGCAACGTGGTGCTCCTCTCGATGACCAGCTCGACCAAAGACATATTGATTGGCAAACTAGCCAACCTGCAGCTTGACCATCTTCGTCCTCAGACAACGTCGACAGATCCGTCCAGGATGCCCAGGGGTACTTTGGAAGGTGTTGACGTGCTGAATGATGAACTCGGAGCTTTTCCCGTGGACTATGATGAGACCGAGGAGAAATATGTGTGGAGCAAGACTGCTTACATTGCTATGGCTAGCGTTTACACGATGTCGTTCGTCACTTTTATCGGTGAGTTTGTATTTTTTTAGGGTGAGTTCCCGTAGTGTGAAGGTGGATCTTTATGGTTTAAGCGTGTTTTATAAGTTAGGTGTAATTTAGTATGGTTTTAGGTCATTTATCCCCATGACAAGTATCTCTCGGACATTAAACCCCCGAAAAAACTTCCTGGATATTAACCCTGCACAAAAATCCCCTTAGAAATTAACCCCCGTGCAAAAAACTCGCCATTTTTGTATTTGTGAGCGAAAAAGAGATAAATTCGATCGTTTTTTATATTATTGGCTTTTGAGATGCGCATATGGAGCCTTATCATAAGCATAAGCATGTCTTATAAGCTAGGAACGGTGTTGTAAGTGTGAGAGAAAGATAGATAAATTCAAGCATTTTTTTTTTATATTGTTGCCTTTTGAGTTACCCTTATGCTCATTATGGAACTTGAACCGAAGCACAAACGTAAGCGTATCTTGTAAGCTAATAACGGCGCTGTAAAGGTGAGTATAATAGAGATATAAATATTGGTTCTCTCTAATTTCCTTAACTTAAGAAATACGTTAACGTTTCTGCATACTCCATTATATGAACTCACCTTTATTTGTTTTCACTAAAAGTTTAAAATATAAAGTTTTGTTAAAACTATGTTTTGCAACGCCGACTATTTTTCTTCTCTCTAGAGAATGAACTTTGAGTTCAACAAATGTTCGACTGAATCAAAGACGCGAGAATGCTTTTATGTCAATATTGTTGAAAGTTAGATGCTTTTCTTTTACCTAGTATAGAATTTAGTTTGAGTATTTTAAATACAAGTTTAGATGAATGCGTCGTTGTTATTAATAGATCGGTCATTAGTTTTGAGAATTTTCAAATGCATTGATTCTAAAGTTAGACTGCAAATTATTTGGTCAACAGAAAGTTCGGTTGACAAGAAATACGTTTTGGTATTCAAAGCTCTTATGGATTACTTTTTTAATAATTGCAATAGGGAAAGTGTCTGAAATTTTTGTGATATCTGAAAAGTCGTTTATGATATGATCATGGTGATTACCTATAACAATCACCATCATCATAATCAAGTACAGCTTATAAAATTTCAATCGCAAAATAACACCTTCGCGTATCACTTCGTATTCAACTTCAACGATCAACAAAAAATAACGCCCACCATGAAATTAAACTATCGGCAACAAGAGAAGTTTTCTTGTCGTTTGAGAATTATTTTCTTAGAAAACAATCCTCAAACAATCAAAACATTTCCAGCCACAATTCGCATCCGAGAAAACGGCCCTTTCAGCGACCATTGTTCAACATGGCCGCCATTGTTGTGGCCGTCGTCCACTCGCAGAAATAGCCGACTGCCGATAATGGAAGTGCTAATGCTAGCCGAGTGATAATTGTCCGGTTGTATTCTCAGTACTTGCGAGAATGGACGGAATGGAGATTTGCGTTGATGAGTTTTCGAGCGTGAAACTTCTTTAGGGGCGGTGGAGCGATGCGTCGAATTTTTCTTTTTGGAATACAGGTTTTGATCTGGTACAGGTGATACAAGTTTGCAGTATCTGGTGATACAGGTTTTACTCCGAATTTGACCTTTTTCAATTGGTCTGTTGATTTTGATTCGTAAAAGTTTGAATTTGGATTGAATAATTCAACTGTACTTGTTATTGTGGATCTTTCAGGTAAAATGGCTAGTTGATTTTTGTTTCAGAATTTGTTAGGTAACTTCGATATTTTCATAAAAGGAGAGGACATGACACAAATAAAGTAGATAACACTAGTATAAATCTCATGAAATATAAAAAAAATTTCGCCTGCGGCGCTAATCATTAGAATGATTTCAATAATATTAAATACATAAAGATTTTTTTGTAATTAGCAAATAATTTTTATTACAGAATATTGAAATGATTATTTTAAAACCAATCAGATTTTTTTTTATTGAGGCCCACGAACTATTTGGAAATAGGGAAATTTTTAGCACAAAGGTGAGGTCACACTTATGGGGTATTTTGTCCTTTTGGTTCTTTTTACTTTTCGGTGAAAATATAATATTATAGTATGTAATTGGTTAAATTTGGTTTAGAAAAAACGCTGAATTCGATTTGTAAAAAGCTTTATTTGGAGTGCAAAATCTGTAAGTATGAAGGTGGGGCTCTGTGTGAGTGTGTAGAATTATTTTTACAAAGAAACGCTTATGTTTGTATTCAATAAAAAAAATTATTAAAGGTGAGGCTACAATCATAAAGATTCATCTTTTTTTCCCTCATAATTTTTGATGAATATTATTATTATACATACTTATAATTATATTAAATTTAATTTTATATTATTTTTATAATTCATATTAATTCAATATTTGCATTTTATTCATTATTTTATATTGAATCTGATCTATTTAGTGTTAATTTAAACTTACTAATTGGTATTTAACGAAATCGATAGTATAAAGTTTCACTTCCAACATACATACAAGAACTCCTTGTAATATACACATAATATTTTATTTCTATCTCTATATACTAAGATATTAAATTAAAAGTCTCATCAATTAATAAAAGCATCGTTAAGTTCATAAAATAACATAATTTCTAATCATTACTATACATAGCAAAATTTATATATTCATACTATGAAAATTGGAAAGTTTCGTATCACAAGAAAATTTATATATTGTAAATATATTATACATACAACATTCATTAAATTATTATCACGTTCGATATTCATTTTCGTTTTGAAGGTGCCACCATATTGCAAGAAACAAAATAAAGTTTCAGAATCTATTGAAATCGAATATCGAAACTTCTAATGAGCTTAAACAGAACAAACAAATTTACTAGTTAATACACTTTAAATGTAACCGCAAACTTTACCAGTTAAGTTGATTATTACAGAATTAAAGTATCATGATACATTAACTCGATCAGTATTGAAACTATGAAATCGTTTTAATTTGCAAAACGTTTATTTCGAAAGTGGTAAATGTTATAACTTCTATAAGAGCTTTTGAAATGAAATGATCGAAAAAAAATGCACATTCTTGTCATGTTTGTTTATTTTTATATTATATTATATTAACGATTGTTTTCGATAAATAAAATTTTACACGTATATTTTTTGAGAAAACACTCATTCCCCAAAATGGGTTGCAATGTTCATTTCTCGCGAAATGTATTTATTCTGGCCGTATACTTTTTTTGCTCTTTTTCACATTTTTTTTTTCACGTGGTCGTGAATCACTTCACAAACACTCGACATATTTTTTTGGCCTCAAAAAATATTCCGAAAGCAAAGAAAACTTAGATTGTTCGCGGTTGGGGTCGAAGGGGAAATATATTTGGGGGGGAGGAATTTCACACGTGATTTTCTAACGATTAGTGACTATCGATTATTCATTACGAAATTATATGTATTTTATAAAAATGGAACGCTTTTTATTACAATTTTCGGCAAAATAGTGTTCTATCCTCATTAAATGATTGGTCTTACATCTGTCACTTTGCTTCTAATTACATTAATTTCAACAGTAAAATGTATTAATAAACATGATCTGAATAGCTGAAAGACGATAGGTTTCGACGATAATTATACTTTTAGCTGAAATTTATATTTAAAAGACATAAGAAACGAAGATGTCTGACGTCTAGCGATATTAGTTTGTAATTTGACTGACATTGAAACTACTCTGTGATGGTTTGATTAAAAATACGTGAAATGTCTTAATTTTTATCAAATTGTTGTACACTATATAAATATAATCAAAGAATAGACAGTTATTTCATAATTCATATTAATATATATTATATTACAATAACGTTTTTACACTTCAAATTCAACTTTTTCAACTTCAAGTTCAACAAATTTATTTCTACGTTTTTCTTTTTTTTTGTAATTTCATAAAAATTTAAAAGAAACATTAGATTATATATCCATAGTACCTGTTTTCAGATTGAGTTATTGAAAAAAATAGTTAATTATGCACGTAAAAACTTTTTAAACTAACCAACTGAAATTATTAAAGTCAAATTGTGTTTCATCAATTATTATGATAACGATCGTAATAATACTTTCCGATGGTTGAATTTGATTTGTAAAAGGTTCAATTTGAAGTTTGAAAAGGTTGAATTTAATTTTTAAAAAGTTCAATTTGATTTTCGTAAACTTCAATTTAAAGTATACAATCTGTATAAGAACACAAACTGTCAACGACTAATAATAGAGATACGAGACCAATTAGTGCTGCCAACTCACTTTCTTATAAATATAGGACGCTAAAACCATATCGTACCCTAATTTTTCAATCAACAACCAAAAAATATTTCTCCAGCTATTCCCGTAACAATTTCAAGCAAAACTTTTAGTATTTTCAATGCTCCTAACACTTTCTTATAGATATAGGATGCTAAAACCATATCGCACCCTAATTATTCTATCAACAACCAATAGAATATTTCTCACCCGATTTCTATAACAATTTCAAGCAAAACTTTTGGTGTTTTCAATGCTGCCAACTTACTTTCTTATGGATATTGAACGCTAAAACCATACTAGAATATTTCTCAACCGGTTTATCTAACAAAAATTTTAATATTTCACAAAAAACAATACACATCATCAAAATGTTTAATGACAATTTTTTTTTTTCCAGTCAAACTATGTTTCCTGTGCCGACCTGCCGTGAACGAAGTATACCTTCTGGTCCACTCGTACATCATGGCCATAGTTTTCGCCATCATTGAAAGTGCAGCCATTGTCTTCGACCCCATCAGGTATTTGGAATCCAATTGGACTAAACATGGCGAATTTTTGTAGAATAAACCCGGCGGGTTTCCCAAAATAAAAAATGTTAACTCAAAGCAAACACGGAACAACGTATCCAAATACGAGTATATATAATAACATGGAAGATGGAAAAAAATCAAATCGCGTGCCGCTCAACCAAATTTATCATACGCGTTCTGTTTTTTTTTTTCGCAAAAATATACTCGAATTACTTTTCCTCTATTATTTCCAGATATAAAAAGCTTTTCTAGTTCCTTCTTTATCCCGCTGTGAAGAAAATTAAATATATGTTATATATACATATGTATGTTTGGGGAGCGAGTTCGAGGAAATTTCATGTTTCAAATTTGACGGAGTATTATGTGAGATGTTTTTGTTGAAGGTGGTGTGAGTCCCTTTTGTGAAAAAAATTGTTATAATTGAATTTGAATTCTTGATAATTCTTGATAAAAGCCAATTTCGATTAGAATATAAATTTAAAATTTCATTGATTATATTCTTCATTATTAGTTATTATTGAAAGTTGCATAAGTCTATTTTAGCTAAAAAACGATTATTTTCTTTTATATTTTAATTAATTATTTTTATATTATGAATTTTATATGCTCACAATAAAAAATACAGGAATTGATTAACTTACATCAATATTTTTATATACTTATGCAAACGCAAATCTTTAAATATCTCATAACATATAAAATAAATAAACTTACACCACTTTCAAAAATAACAACTCACTTATCAATCAACCTTTTGTTCAAATTCAGACTCGCACCCCTCTTCGAATAAACATTTAAAATGTCGAATACGAACGAATCGACATTTTCCATAATAAAACACAGGATTTTCCCGTCAATATGTACGTTTCAGGATTAAAATTGCATTATACATTTTCAGAACATTTCCATCCGCTTTTTCGGACTGCAAATGGAGTCACGTTTTCGACCCTCATCACGAATCCTTTTAGTGGCCGATAGCGGAATGTCACAATAAGATATGACTTGTAAACCGCTTTTTCTTCACTCGATCTTATTTAAAAAAAAATATATGTGTACATATATCGTATTATAATGTTAGAACGAAAGCTCGTCATGTTTCAGTTTTTGTGCGTGGACGTGATGACGATTAAATTCTAGGAACTATTGAACGAAACGAGCTTTTATCAATTGCTTTTGATAGAAATTTTGTATTTACAAATTCGTTTTGATAATTAATTTATCAGATGTCTGATATGATATTCGGTTAATGCAAAATTTTCATAGCATTTTTTATGGATCACCATTAATTACGATCAACATGATTTTTATTAAATAATGAAAAGTCTCCAGATATGAATTTTAAAAACCACAAATGAGTGATTCTAACGTTAAATACATCTCTACTATATAAATTACAAGTATTTTTTTACGTTATTATTTTTATAAATGACATAAATGCATTTTATTATCAGACATTTAAAAAAATTCTACAGGCTGTTTATTGTTCACTGGCTAGATAAAAACTTAACTAGATACTGAAAAGGAAATATTCTTAACATAATAGAATAGTTTGAATGCAGATGTTATTCTATAATTCGATAAAAATTTAAAAAAATATTAGATTATCGAAAAAATACTATGAAACTTATGCATTGATCTAATACATTTGAATTTCATTAAAAAAAAACAAACAATTTTCTGTATGATTTGAATTTGTTAAATATAATTCATGGAACCAAAATTTATAATCAATTCCACTTAATACGGCCAACTGTTTAATTACAGTTGTTTAAAAATCGCATATGATATTGAAAAACTTTTCCAGAACATTCTTGGAACTCGTTTCGTTGTAATAAATCTTTTCCGGATTTTCATAATAAAAACGTGAAAATTTCAAATTCATTACATAAAACATTATATGGTAAATTCAATAGATTTTGCACAAACATATAATACATATGGATGTTTAAATTAGCAATATTACATTTCTGGCGTGTCGTATTATGTAATGAATTCCAAATATGCGTAATAAACGATTCAATTGCAATATTTGCTGAAAATTAAATCAAACTGATCGATAATTGAGATGATTAATTTTCGTCTTTGTGCCAATTTTAATGATAATTGTGGGTAGTTTATTTTGAAAATTGTGTTGTATTTGAAAAAACAATGTTCATGGATATAATTAATTAATTTGGCTTGGAAATGTTTTTTTATAAGTAAAAAAATATTATTAAATAAATTTGTTACGTAACAAAAAAACTCAAAGAATCTTGCGTTTTTTTGTAAAATTTAACTTCATCTTTTGCTCCCCTTTCCTCTTTTATTGATGTAATTAATAAATCAAATGTTTAACGTCATCATGATGTACTTATGGAAGGTTAGGGAAGGCTTGTATAAAGTGTCACAATGTAGTTAAAAAAAAATGTTAAGGACCACAAACACTAGGTTCGACTTTATAAATAATAAGAGAGCTCATTCTAAAAGATGAAAGTTGTCAGTTGAAATTTTTTTTTATAACATACTTATGCCAAGTGTTGTTCAAATATCACAAAAAACGCACGATTTTTTGCATTTTTCATAGAAAACGTAATTATACAAACGTGGCGTAACTTATATAAAACTCATAACATATGTGTATATTATTCACACATATTATAAATCACATTTCAATTTGTTCGAAGTTCAAACTAATATGTAATTGATTCCAAATAACCCATTGAGGCAGAATAACGAACTTGATTATTAACGCTTCAACGAATAACAGTAAATCTTAATAATTAACAAAAAAACGCAAGATTCCACCAACATCGTATGATATATTATATTTAAAACTTATACGTATATCAACCGTCATGAATATATTAGTCGAATGTAATAATAATTAATATAAATCGAAGTTCAATTTGTTCGACATGTTATTGTTTCCAAATAACCCATCGAGGCAGAATAACGAACATGATTAGTACCGCTTAGATGAATGTATAAATCTCAAATGAAATAAATAAGATTTTTACGTTTTTCATAAAAAAACCTAATTAGACAAACATTATACAACAGGCTTGTCAAAAATTTGGGTGTGCGAGGGCCACTTTGGTCGAAAGGTACAGACATCGGGGGCCACTTACAAATTTCAAAATTTCAATTGATGTAAATTAAAAACGTAATGAATATTAAAATATTGGTAAAGTTATTTATTTCCATTATAAAAAAACTATTTCGATGAGTACATTCCGGAATAAATGCTGTTTGTTTGTTTTTGTGTGAAAATTGGGGGCCAATCGCGCGAGCACTGGGGGCCACTTTATTCCCGAGGTGGCCCTTTGGACAAGCCTGGTATATAATATAATATGCTACGCTATAAAAAAAACATATCTTCAAAATATATATATGTATATATATATATTTTAAAAATAAATCATACCGATAAATTTCACATCTCTAAACATACTTCCAAAAAAGCTCTTAATATTTAAGACACAAAGCACATTGTGGAATAATTTCGAAGGGGGGGGGTACGTCTGGAACGGGGGTGGATAAGGTCGTTCATTAACTATTTTCAAGTCGACAACGATATTAAAGCCGTGCATAATTCACAAACTTCATACTTAGTTTAAGCCGAGCGAGCGAAAGCTTTAAATTGACTCGGAAACTTTTCGTATATATTTTTAATAATACAAAAAACATATTATTTTCCCAGGACCACCACAAGCGGCTTGAGCCTGACCCTCATCTTCGTGTTCATATGTTATGGAATGTTACCCGTGAGACTGCACGAGGCTGTCGTTTGTGGAATTTCCATGTCTATCGTCCATGTCATTTTGGAGATCTTTTTGGTCAACAGTCTCGATTTGGCGCAACAGGTTAGTAGATAATTTTTTTGTGTTTTCAGATGGGTTTGATTTTAGTGTGTTAATATTTTTAGTGTCGTTAATGGATTTTTATGAGATGAAAAATTCTTTGAAATATCACCCTATAGGACTTTGGCCTAAAACTGTTTCAAATTGCCCAAAATTGGCCCCTAATTACCCATAACACTATTTTCGAAATCATTCTTACATCCAAACATAAATTAACTCTCATCAAATATAACCCCAAATAGCTTCACCCCAAAACTATCCCAAGCTACCCAAAATTCACTCCCACCCACTTAAAATACTATCTTCAAAGTTGTCTCCACATCTAAACGAAACTTAACTCTCATCAAATATTACTCTGAACGTTTTACCCTAAAATTATCCTAAACCATCTTTAAAATTATTCTCACATCCAAATACAACTTAATTCTCTTAATTTATACTATTATAATAATTTATAAACCTTGTTAGTTCTCGTAGATACGCATTGACGCTATACAATTGCATTACCATTGTGCAACATTTTTCCTAACTAAAATTACTTTAAACTACCCTTACTCTTAAATTCCCAGCCCAAATAATATATCTTAGATTATTTTTCACCGATAAACTGCCTCCTTCAAATTCCCCAAAATCTATTCTCACCTACAATATCATCTTT
This sequence comes from Hydropsyche tenuis, assembly GCA_009617725.1. Lineage (NCBI taxonomy): Eukaryota > Metazoa > Arthropoda > Insecta > Trichoptera > Hydropsychidae > Hydropsyche > Hydropsyche tenuis. The sequence goes on along the minus strand of VTON01000165.1, from coordinate 118,772 downwards.
ATAATCATTAACATGCCCAAAATTATAATCATCCCAAAATCCACTCTCCACCTCCATCTCCACTTTTAAACTTATTCCTTCACCTAAAAATAACTTCACTCCTAAACTACCCTAAAACTATCTCAAAACTACTCCAAAATCTACTTCTACGTCTAATTTCAAGCATCCAAACAATATTGTCACACGCAAACATACCGAAATCGTTATATGTATTCTCAGTATAGAAGTATTTATTTATATTATATTATGTATATGATATAACTTAAAAAGTTGCTTGAGTGGATTCTATACAGGATTATATGAAGTTGAATAGAATTGAAAGGGCATTGCAATGTAATAAAAGTATTTTTATTACTGTCCATTTATAGATTACATATCAGAGGAGTTGTAAAATAAATCTGAAAAGATTGAAAGGATATTGTTGTAGCTTTTATTCAATGATATTTATTGAATAATAGGAAAGTTTTTATTTGAAATACGGAAAACTTTTAACTATATTTATATGAATCATAAAATAAAATTAAAAAAAACTTTTCATTTCGCTTTAAATTTTATTTACAATCATTTATTTACAATAAAAATAATTTTATAATACATAATAAAATTCATATATTATAATATATATGTATATAATATAACACTTTCAACGGGTGAAAGCGTCATATAATATAAAATTCATTTTCATAATATAATATATTTAATTATAAAAATAATAATAAAAAGTTTCACATTCGCTATCATGTAAAATCCACACTATCACAACAAGAGAAGTTTTCACAACAATTTCGATATAATATGAACTTATCGAACAATCCGAAAACTTTAACCTACTTCAAAGTCTCAAAGTTTTACCTTCAACTTAGGAAAGTGCCACACAATATTTTTCCAATAATATAAATAAACAAAAACATTTCACATTAATCAACATAAACGTACAATGAAAAGTTTACACTTAAACGATGTCATAATGCAAATTCATTGAACGATCCGAAGCCTATTCCGAAGTCTCGCATATAAATCTCATATAATTAATGCAAAATTGTACATTAACTTCTAATTTGCGCGCGAAAATTCAAATTCAGCACGTGCGATAATTTTCTGAAAAAAAAATTTCAGCGTTTATTCCGGGTGAAATTTCATTTTGAATTTTTGCACCACTGTTATCTTAGCAATGTGCAAAAAACGACGTGAAAGGTTACGTGTAATTTTATTCTCGTCCAAAATGGCATTTCGCTCATTCTTTTTATATATGTTACACAACGTTTGTGTAATCGCGTTTTCCACGAAAATGCGCAAAATATCTTGCGTTTTTTTTTGAAATTTAACGTCATTTGTTGATATGTTGTCCTCCTTTATTTTTGTAATCAAAAAGTTAAATGTTCAACGTCAACTGTTGAATATGACGTGTCTGACGATATATGTACATATGGAAGGCCGTGAAGAACTTGTATAGATTGTTGCAATTTGGTTTAAAAAGATATTGAAAATTACAAAGGTAAGATTTACCTTTTAAAATCATGAAAAAACGCATTCTAGAAGATAAGAATCGCTAATTGAAAAAAAAATTTATATGGATATCAAATGTTGATTGAATTTCACACAAAAAACGCAAGATTTTTTACATTTTTCATAGAAACGTCGAATAATATATGTAAAACTCATATGTGTATATTATCCGTCGTAAATTAATAAATCACAGTTCAATTTGTTCGAATTTCAAACTGATATGTAATTGTTTCTAAATAACCTATTGATGCGGAATAACGAACTCGATTAGCAACGCTTAACCGAATGTATAAATTACATATGAAATAAGAAAACCTTATTAATTCACAAAATGCGGAAAATTCCACTAACGTCACGTATTATATCTAAAACTCCGTCGTGAATATAATGATTGAACATGATATTAATTAATATAAGTCACAGTTCAATTTCTTCGAAGTTTAATAAATCTATGTGTGATTGTTTCCAAATAACTCATTGAGGCGGAATAACGAACTTGATTAGTAACGTATAAATCACGTATGAAATAAGTAATCCTTACTAATTCAGAATAAAACACTAGATTCCACCAACGTCGTGTGATATATTTAAAACTCATATACGTTTATCATCCGTCGGAAATATAATAATTGAATGTTATATTAATTAATATAATTCACATTTCAATTTCTTCGGAATTTAAATTTATATGTAATTGTTTCCAAATAACTCATTGAGGTGGAATAACGAACTTGATTAGTAACGTATAAATCACGTATGAAATAATTAATCCTTACTAATTCAGAATAAAACACTAGATTCCACCAACGTCGTGTGATATATTTAAAACTCATATACGTTTATCATCCATCGGGAATATAATAATTGAATGTGATATTAATTAATATAATTTACATTTCAATTTCTTCGGAATTTAAATTTATATGTAATTGTTTCCAAATAACTCATCGAGGTGGAATAACGAACTTGATTAGTAACGCTTAACCGAATGTATAAATCACATATGAGGTATGTAATCCTTATTAATTCTCAAAAAACGCAAGATTCGTGATATATTTAATACTCATATGTGTATATTATCCGTCGTGAATTAATAATAATTAATAAGTCACAATTCAATTTGTTCAAAGTTCAAACTTATATGTATGTATATTATTTCTAAATAACCCATTAAGGCGGAGTAACGAACTTGATTAGTGACGCTTAACCGAATGTGCAAATCACGTATGAAATAAGTAAAGCTTATGAATTCGTGGAAAAACAAATGAAAATTGGATTCGTTAGTTATGCGATGCTTCATTTTGCATGCCGCTTTCAAAACAAAAATTGACATTGTCATTAAAAATATTAAAATCCATTATTCTTCCACATGCTCAACAATACAAGCGAGATTACGACGATTTAACACGTCGACAAATCCAAGTTGATCTTCGGCAAATGGTAAGTCGTAAAAGTCAATGTGACTTTGCGAAATAGCCAAAGTTTCGCGACCACAAGTAATGGATCGTCGTCCTTAAGGAACCTTTTTGCTATATTAGTGATAATCGATCTTTTTCCGTTTTGCTGCAAACTCGGAATCGATAAATAATTATTCGGCCCGATAATTTATTTATTTTGCATACCAAACCGTTAGTATAATATAATATTTCAAATAGAGGGAACTTGAGTAATTCCTTGATATTAAGAGCTCGTTTGTCATTTTCTTGTTTTAATGTCATATGATAAAGTTCACTGGCATAAAGCTTCTAAATTATTTTTTCATTAAACTATTATTTCGATGTTGTACATCTACTCGTATACTAATTTTATTCTACATTTCAAATGATTAAAAATAATTGTGCGATACACATTTTACACTCCAAATTCAATCTTTCACAAAACAAATTCAACAAATGAATTGAAAAATGTTGAATTAGGAGTGCAAAACCTGTATTACAGTCAATTCAAATTCTTAAGGCTATCATATCCATCTCTGTAGATATTTTAATAGGAAAATGGTACACAATTTTACATATTCTATTCCATTCATATCCTATTCTATTTATTGATAGTAAAAAGTATTATTTTTATGCAGATCAAAAGCTTTGTATTATTCACTTAAATCATGCATGTTCGTAATTGCAGACGTCACCTGAGTAACGTAGTTTTGAGCACCTACATATAATGCATTTTATCTAAATACGTAAATGTTTATTTTCAAAATAGTTTATTCAAAAAAAAAAATAACAACAAAATCCGATATTTCTTCAGAACGAAACCCCTAATATGTACGAACCTCAAACCTCGTATAACACGGGTTTGCATCAAACGACATTATTGTGGCAACATATGACCATGTTATACGAGACCCGAGTCTAATATTACCAATCCCAAACACAAAACCCAATCAAACAGCTATCACTCACAACAGATAACAGACGTCGACATTTTGAACGACTCGATTCGAAATGCAGCCTTCGCCGCATACAGATGCCTCGTTTTGCATCCGGAAAACGGCACAGAGCCGTTTGATCTCCGCACTGGCATCAGTGTCAGGCCGAATAATGGAAGAAGCGACAAAAGCACCGTGTCCATTGTCATCAGTGTGACGAAACGGTCGATGCGATGCCTTTTGTGGGGTATGACCCGTTCGGGCCGTTGGCGTTTCGTGATTATGTCGGATAACTGTGGGCAAAGCTCCGTGATGAGTGTGAGTGGCGATATGATAGCGTTAGAGGATTTGCTACCCTCAGCTTATGTATGTACGTAATCATAGAGATGCGTTTCGAGGTGCTTTCTTTAGATAATGCGCTCGTGCTTATTGGGTTGGACTCTATAGAGAGTATGAGTGATTATGTGGTGAGAGTGAAAGCATTTGTTAAGGGAAATGGGAATACGTAATCGAGAAGATACGTTTCGATGTGTTTTTTTTTTAAATATACTCGTACTTATTGTGTTAGTTATTGGATATACTATTTTGAGTGTGAATGATGATGTTTTATCGTTAGAGGATTTGCTGCCCTTAGCTTATGAGTGTAAGTAATCGTAGAGATGCGTTTCGACGTGCTTTTTTTAGATAATGCGCTCGTGCTTATTGGGTTGGACTCTATAGAGAGTATGAGTAATTATGTGGTGAGAGTGAAAGCATTTGTTAAGGGAATGGGAATACGTAATCGTGGAGATACGTTTTAATGTTTTTTTTTATAAATATACTCATACTTATTGTGTTAGCTATGTGTTGACTCTATATTGAGTGTGAGTGATTATTTAATAAAGTATTAACTAAAAAAAATTGGAATATTTGTGCAATCTTGGAGATACATTTCGGAACGTATAATTAACAATCAATATATGATTTAGTTTAATATTTAAAGTTATATCAAATATAATATATACATACATATACATAATATATGTACATATATATATATATAATCTGCGCGATCCTTTCGTGTCATTTATTTTTTCGTGGAAAAACGTTTTTTTTTTTAATATGACGAAAATAATGGAAGATAAATGTATTCTGACGGTTTATTTAATTGAAAAAGTTTCGTTTTTAATTATAAAAAAAAAATTCCCTCGTGTCAGTTTAATTGTATAAACGTGTACACGAAATACACTTAAAAAAATTCTAAATAAATAAATATTCGACAAAAATATTATATAAAACAAAATAATTAAATTTATGCTATAATTATAAACATTATAATTATAAAATTATCATAGATATAATTTTTATTTCAAAAAAATTGAAACTCCATGGTGAGCACAAACATATTTCGTAAGCTAGGATAGTGAGTAAGAAAGAATATGCATATTTCCATTTCACTCCTTCTTACAATACTACCCCTAACTTATGGCATACCTTTAGCTTTTATTTAAATACAGCATGGAGTTTTACCCTTTGATTCATGTATTGAGGGTAAAATTCCATGATGAGCGTAAGCATATTTTGTAAAATTAGAGAGCGAACAGGAAAGCATGTGTATATTTCAATTTCACTCCTCCTCACAACACTATCTTTAACTTATGGGACACCATTTAACTTTCGTTTATGTTCACTATGGAGTTTCACCCTAAAACAACCTCAAAAGATGAAAAAGCAGTTTTTCCACTCAAATTCTCTCAACAAAACATCATTTTAATTTAAAAAAAAACACAAATTTTCCGGAAAACTTACCCGATTTTCGGAAAATTCCAAAAGTGCAACTTCAACACAGAAACCGAAGACGACTAGTGCACACAGTGGCAAGCAATTCTCGTTGACAATTCGCATTGTGGACGTAATTAATCCTTCAACCGTGAGGGCTTTTATGGGGCGAGCGTCAAAGGGAAAATTCCCGCGTTTAATGGCGTTCTGTCGCCGTCGTCCTTTTTGGATGACGCGTTTAATGTCAACGGGATATTTTTATTTAAATATGTCTGCTTTTCGTATGAAGCCTTTTTTGTACGTCCGAGGGGTAAAGGTTCGATCTGGAAGATGTATTTTTTTCGAATAAATGGAAATGCGTTTCGGTTTCAGAATTTGGTGCTCGTTTTACATATATTTCGATGAGTTATGTTGAAATTCAGTGGTGTTATATCTCAGTAAATGTTTCCGTTGTGAAAATACGTGGTCGTGTCCGTTTTCTGATTGGTACAGAAATCGTTCAATTTCAGTGAACAATCGAACATAAACCTTTGTTTACTGCCAAGAATAGTAGTGTCTCACTTTTCAATATAATTGAAAGAACTTCAATAAATACTTGATGAAATAATTATTTATTTTTAATCAAAGAAATAATTATGCAGTACTTATTTGTTGAAAAAGTGATGTCTGTTTTTTTTTTCAAAAATTAGTCGTTCAAAATAAATTAAATCCACTCTCAATAAATATAAATATTTTTGAGAAACATTTTTTATTTTCATTATATTTATATACACGTTAAGACGTGGGAATATAATGCCGTTTTTTCATTTTCCTTAAGTTTATATTAATACTCGCGTTTACACGATGATACTTATGGTCACACTCACAATCAGTGAGTGACAGCGCGAATACACTAGGAAAAAACACACCAAAACGTAGTGCTATGATGCCGCTTATAAATTTTCTCTAAAAAAATATTTCTATAATAGTAGTACTCACGTTCACAGTAGCATTTACAGTCGCACTCATAGCCACACTTAAGGTCATACTCATGTTCACACTCAGTGAATGACATGGTGAATACAATACTTGTAAAAAGTACGTCAAAATGTGGCACTATGGTACAGATTATCAATTTTCCATAAAAATATGTTTATATTAGTACTTAAATTTACAGTCAAATTTACGGTAACACATAGTCATATTCATGGTCTCACTCGTGGTCACAATCAATGAGTGAAAAAAACGTCAAAACGTGGTATTTTAATACCACATTCACTTTCACGGTCATATTTATAATCACACGCACTATTGCATTCACTGAAATGCTCAAAATCACATTTAAAATAAAATCCACGCTTACGCTCACGTTCATACTCAAAATCACGCTCACTATAAAGATTGAAAATACATCCAAGAACAACTAAAACCAAATGAATCACAATCACGACCATTTTCCCTCCTTTCATCAATCCCACATGGATTTTCCACCATCATTATTATCGTTCGCGTAATTCACAACACTTTGAGAAGCGTCGTTTTTTTTCGCGAGAAACAAGCTCGTTGTAAACAAGATGCAATTTGTAGGCGGGAAAAAAGCGACTGCCGTCGGATTTTCGAATTCTCCCCTCGTCCTATTATCGCATAAAAGCGGCGCTTTGTCTCTCCGTTTTTCAATTTTAAAATTTTCCGCGCTTTTTTGCCGTCGCTTTATGATGTATGGCGTGTTTTTTTTTTTTTTTTTTTTTGATTAATTTTGTAGTCTTTGAGTGTCGTTGAGTTGCGCCATTTTACGGTGCCAGAGAGAAATTTGCGACTTATGGTTTTTGATGAGATTTTTCTGAAGCGTTTGTAAAAAATGGAAAGTGCATCAATGAAATGTGATTCTGAATTGGAAGGAGAATTTCATTTTTTATTTTTGTTGGGACTTTTGAGTAAGGCATAAAAATAAACTTGATCCTATTATAAATGGTGTGGATATTAAATTTATTTCTGAAAATGTTTCGCGCTTTATTTAGAACAGAATTCAAAAATGCAATATATACCTTTATTTGTTAAGTGAATTTAAAAGTCCCAAATATTCTAGATCAAAATTAAAAATAATCATGGTTCTAAATGGGAAGGAAAATGTTACATTTTCGTTCTTAAATATTCAATAATTTATTTACTGAGAAGGCTTACAAGATCCAGCACTTTTAACCCTTTGTTAACTGATAAAACCTATAAATTTCAACACATAAATTTTTTATCAACTAATTGGATTTACAAATCCCAAAATATTTCATATAAAAACAAAAAAATAAACTGATATTTTTTTTATATTATATACACAAATACTCAGTAATTAAAATTATTTCATTCACTAACAAGCTTAATGAAATATTCGTGACATTCTCGTACGTCAAACATGCAACTTTTCATCGTCAATAATAATTAAAAAAAGCACATCCTGTCGACCGAAATTATAAATAGAATTTCACAAGAGAATCGAACATCGCATTTTTCAGCGGATGAAACGTGAAACTTTCACCGTCGGCTATTTTTAAAGTAACAAGCACTGCATTTTTTCTATTTGTACTGAAAAAGGGCAGACTCGCTTTTCGGAAAAACCCAAAAAGCGTCGGAAAATTCCGGCGGAATTTTCGCGTGGGCGATTTTCGGAAAATTTACAAAGGCACTTCCGCCCGGCGTATGCGTGTAAAACAAACAAATAAATAAATAAACGAAGAAAGCGTGCGCAAAAAAACGGAAAAGTGACGGAAAATTTGGACCCCGTTTTCTCGGCTCGTGAAAAGTTAATTAAGCCTTTTACATGTGTGCGCCGAATATTGTACAGTACGCGCCTTTCGGTTCAACTTTATCCAGAAATTATATTTTATGGCGTGTTTGGAAAGTTTCAATCCGAACGTGGGAAAAGCTTTCGTTATTACGTTAATATTATATGGTGATAAAAATATGTTTTGTTTGAAAATTGTGAAAAAATGGTGTAAAAATAAGGATTTTCGAAATACGGGTAGTCTATTTATTTATTTTTTTTTAGTAAGTTGATCATTCTTTTTCATACACTCAAAAGTGGTATGATGATTCGGATTCCGTGATAGATATACACATAATAGTTGAACATATGATACTTGAACACATGATAGGTGAATACACGACAGTTAAAAACATGACAGATGAACACATGATAGTTAAATAAATGACGGATGAACACATGACATATAAATACATGACAGATGAACACATGATAATTGAATAAATATTACTATCTGCTTATTCAAAATCTTTTTCACGGATTGTGTTCAATTATCACTGTATTTAAATATCATGTGTTCATCTGTTTAGTTTAAAAAAAGGTATTATAAATATATTAAAAAACCGGATACTTTTGATTATAAAAATTATCATTATAAAAACGATCGAATGAATCCATACTACTCTATCATAAAAATTTCACTTTATAAACCATTATATTACAATACGTATTATTAATTTTAAACAAAATTATCATATTATTTTAACCTCAACAAATGTACGTATTTATAAATCCAGCCAATATTCTTTACAACATTTTTTCCTATTTATTCATTTATTCAGTCCAAATGAAAAATATAAAATACAAAATATAAAACAATTATTATAAATAATAAATAAATAAATAAAACGTAAAATGAAATAATAATATTTTTTCGTATCAAGAAATACAGTTAATTAAAACATCTTCTTCGAACATTCTGCGACTCGCGAGTCTCGCAGGTTAATTAAAACATTTGCAAATATGTCATTCCATAATATATCGTCAGAATTTCTAGAAAACATAATATAATAATAGCTCGCTAATAAATTTCCCGCCACTCAACTGGATTAGCAAATCAAATTATTTCTACTCACTACGTACGCGTCAAATGTATTAAGGCATGCACGATTCGAGAACAAATGTGAAATTCGAGCGTGATATTCAAGATGTATTAATGTGATATGAACGAATGTTTAATAAGCATTTTTTAAATCATGGTTTTTTTTAATTTTAAACTAATGCTTTTATTTTCACATAATGAGAAAGAATGTGAGTCAGGTGAGTAAGTAAAAACCTATATTATTTTGCTTGTGAGCGTATTTTATGCAACAATTTTTTTTTTCTCACTCACTTTCCTGACACACATTTTTTTTAATATAATTTCAATCAATAGTTATATAAATATTAATAGAAAAAAATATATGTATATACTAAAGTTGAGTTATCGACTTTATCGACCACGCAATATTTATAATTTTCAAATATTATTTTATTCAAAAAAATTGTACATTTAACTACCATATACATAAATTCGAATCATTTACCCATGTCCAATATATAATACTCTGATCCGTTCAATATGAGCTTTTCATAGAATTCATTTTAATCCATTAGTGTAACTGCAATATTAATACGTTTCATTTCAATCCCATTATTTTTTTATTTTACAATATCATACACTTCCATCACAATATGATGAAACGATATCATATAATAATATTTATAAAATAATATGTTACGCAAAAAATATTGCGCTTTTTTTGAATTTAAATAATATTTAAGCAATCTTTGACATCTACATATATCAAAATTATTTTTTTCTACTAGTGATTTTCATTATTTAGAATGAGCTTTTTATTATTTACAAAGTCGAGCTTTTAATCTGTGGTTATCAATGCGTGTCATCAATTAAAGTTTTTCTCAACCTTCCACAGGTATATCATAAAGATACGTCAATTGTCACATTTGACAAATGATATTGAACATTAATATTTATTATATCACCAACAAAGAAAGATACGCACTAACAAATTATGTTAAACTTCACAAAAAAACGTAATATTTTTTCGTAAAAAAAAAAAAAAAAACGCGATTATACAAACGTTGCGTAATACATAATATTAGGTCGTAACACATGAAGCGTCTTATTTTTTTATGTATCAATTAAAACGCTATATTTTTTTAAATTTCAATATTAACTGATTAATCAAAATAAGATCAATATATAGTATGTAATATCATATTATATAATAATATAGGTATTATGTATTTTTAAAAAATTCAATTTTGTACAAAAAAATTTTCATATACTCCCAATCGAAAACATCTCAATCATAATACTTTATTCAAATACCGATTTCGAAATTGAGAAGCGACAAAGTTAACCATGCACCATTGCGAAAACATCCACTTTAAGGCTATATTGCCGCTTCGGCGGTGAAGTGAAGCCATTAGTGGTAGACGGCCAACTTCCAACTTGCTAAGTATCCGTTGTTTATAAATAAATAAGCGAAAAATTCAACGTTCGAATATATGTATAACATTGCGAAATTTCCAGGAAACGTGTATTGGTTCAATGCGAGGCTTGTGCGGTTTTAATTGTACGTGCGAATTGATTAGCGTAATTAAATCGATCGATCATTTACTGATAAATTGATTTCGCAATGAGGCGTGATTATTGTGCATGGCGTTCTCGTGTGTTCGAAACGAATTTTACGGGAAATTGTGTTTTGAAAAGTTAATTCGCTTGATGAAATGCGATTTTCCGATGAGTTTTCAAACGAGTTTTTATATGTGTGCGAAATTTTGCAATATGCACACGTGAAATGGTGAAATTTCAATTAATTTTTGCTCCCGGATGCTTTCGTTAATGGATGTCCGTGTTGTATATACAATGACATTATTATATACAAATATGAAGAAGATGTGATGTTGTATTTAAAATTATAAAAGTTTGTATCATCGCGGTTTTTATAAAATAAATATAAAAATTTTTGCGTTTTGTCTGAAATTTTAACAACATTTGATATCCGTTTCAAAATATTTTTTTCTATTGGCAACTCCTCGACTCACATTTTCTAGAATAAGCTTTTTTAAGACTTACAAAGCCGAGCTTTACGTATGTGGTCATTGATACCAGTTTTAACCACTTTGCAACACTTCTATGTTAACAATGCGAGTCTTTCTCGGCCTTCTTATATTGTAAGACACGTCAACTATCATATTTGACAGATGACGTTGAACATAACCCACATAAAAAAATAAATTGACAACAATCTGACTAATATATCTTGTCATTTATTATAATAGACAGAAACCTGAGACTAATATACCTTGTCGTTTAATAAACTGAAATCTGAATAGGTATTTTTAAAGTAAATGCCATTCTCTTCAACGAGTGCATTCTTATAGTCTATCGTTGAGATTCTTCATTGCTCTCTGCAATATAAGAAAAAACTTCATAATTTTTCCCAAGAATGTTAATCGTTATACAAATTCATAAGAGTCATCTGTTTAAAACGAAAGTGCAATTTTAAAAATTTAAAATTACAAATTCCACGATCTAAGTTGTCACAGTGGTAAAGGGATTCTTTTTATTTTCGAATTCTCTCCGCTCACAATTCAAACGCTCCGCAGATTATTACATTAATACAACGCGAAATAAACAAAATTACACACAGACATTTCATTTTTCGAAATCGGCCAACCGGAAACGTTCTCCGGCCCGCATTTTCCCTGTTTATTAACTTCGTCAAAAACGCGTACGTTTTCCCGCCAAAGTGATCCTTCCCCGACACTTATTCCTTATAAAGGAAAAACATGCGAAATAACGACGCGAAACGGAAAAGTGTCGCATATAATAGTACATTTTTGAAAATAAACATTTTATATATCAGTGATGTGCGGTGATTTTAAGACCAGGGGATGCTATCCGAAAAAATAAGCACACTAATTTATTTTTTCACATTTTACAGATTTATTTTTTGAAAAAAATTGTTAATAACTACATCATAAATTTTTTTGCTATTTTTATCTTAAATAGCATAGGACGTAGTATGCGAAATATCGATCAATCGCGCTTTCCAAACGGCCTGTATTTAATTGATCAGTAAAAAAATACTATTTTGATCAGTAAAAACAAAGAATATGGTTGTTATTCGGTTCTGTGCACGTGGAAACCTATTTGAACTTGTTGGATTAAGTCTCAATGCAATCACACGTAGTAGTAAGCTGACCTAACCTAACCTAAACCTAACCTAATCTAACCTAACCTAACCTAACTGATCAATTAACAATTTTTTACTGATCATTTTAGTTATTATTAACCAGCCAAATAATTAGTTGCCCTTCCAAACAAATTTTCCATAGAGACTCAAGTGAAAGAGTAGCATCCAACATTCATACAACGTGAAATGTCAACGCAAGGACATGACTAAAGCCTTTGCCACAGTACGCATGCGCAATGGAAGCTGATTCCGAATCAAAATCCGCCACTTTTGCACACAAGTACAAGCTAAATGACTACATTTCGTCAGTATATCATAATCACTTAACGAAAAATATAACAAAGAGAAATAAAACTATAATAAAATATTCTTGACGTGAAATTTAAGGGATGCGCCGCATCCACAGCATCTATGGACCGCACGCTACTGGTATAATATACATATATATGTTTTAATTTGTAATTAGATATTATTTACGGTTCGATTTTCCGAAAGGCTCTAATGAGGGGTCCTTTGTGAGACGCAACGCTTTTCCCGACGTCGGGATTGATCTATTAACCCCGGATGGAAGATAATTTATAGGCTGTATGGAAACGGGGAAAAGCCTTATTTTATCATGTGAAAAATACTTTTTTTTAAGGCGTAATGCGAATTCGATATGCGCAGAAACGTTCGCGAAGAATATAAACGAATTTTGTCCACTCGAGTTCACTAAGAATTTTTATTTAAATGAGGATCGGAGTTTCTTTGACGGAGTCGATTTTTTTTTGTTGAAAATGTATTCGAAATGTTTTTGCTGTAATTATGACTAATCGGTAATTTTTGACCGACTTAAAATAAATTATTATAAAATTTCGTTATTAGAAGTGAAAACTTTTGATTCTAGTATATGTTTTCAATATGGATATTGGATATACATAAATAAGTATAATATTTAAGTATTTTTTACATTAAAAATATTTTATATGAAATTTTAATTTTAACTTTGTTAAACTACTAACAAGATAACTTTGTTTATCGTATTTTTCATATATTTTAATTTAGTTGTAAATATTACACGGGTATCTGTTCATGAAAGCAAACTAAAAACAATCACAAAATTTATTCGGATTTTTGCATTCAGAAACATATTGAAATTTCTCGGTGAAACAAGTCAAAACTTTCTATATGAAATTGCAGAAACATTAAATTTCTCTAATGGAAATGGGAAAGTTCATTAAGGGGTTACGCCAGCTTCACACTCGGAAAAATAATCATAAAAATAAGCATTTTTTATACAGCAATTATGTATATTAAAATAATTTTTATTTTACACATATACATAATAGTTTTATGAATAATTTGAAATAATAAAAAACACAAAAAATTTAAAAAAGAAGGAGATATGACCCATTAAGTAGGACTCTCTTTTGAAAATCCTTGCTGATGCTGTACTTATTTTCTCTATCAGGTATTTTCTGAAAAATAAAAATATTTTTTTTCTTATTTATAGAGGTAATAGCTAATGTGTTATGAAGGAAAGATTTTTTTTTAATTTTTTTTTTTTTTTGAAGAAATGACAGTTTGAAAAAAAATTCTAATTTTCATCGAAATTTTATAATTTATGAACATACCACCCAATCAAAAAAATACCCTGTTACACGTTAGATAATATTATAAAAAATATAAATTTTAACAAAATTGGTTAATTAAATCTTGAGATATCGTGCATACCAGTTTGAAAAAAGAAATTTCGAGACAAACGCAAAAGAAAAAAACAATACGGCATCAGCGTACATGTCAGACTCTCTGACGCGCTCCCTTCTAATTGCTACAGCTTCGGAAATAATTTGAATTTTGAATTTGTTAAAAGTTTAAAATATTTTTAGAAGTATAAAAAATTTATCAAGGTAAAAAAAAATGATTTTTTTTAAATATCAGGATGGTAAACGTGATGCGTTTAAGAGGTTACCCTCTTAAACGCATCACGTTTACGAAGCGAATAAAAAATAATCTTTCATTTTCAATACGAAAACATTTGGTTTTTCCCTCCCTTTATTTGCGATGTTAAATATTTCGATTGATACAATCACTAGTTAATGTGTACGTTGAATGCATTGCGTTTCCGAAACGAATACAAAATAGTTTTTCATTTTTAATACGAAAAAAATTGAATTTTCTTTACTTTATCGTTGATCGTTTCAATTGATACATTCGCTAGTCAATGTATATATCAAGGGCTTACATTTTTTTTATAACGAGACATAAACGCGAACAAAAGCTCCTAATCAATTCTCGTTGTAAATTACACATCTTCTATTTATGGCCATCAATTTAATTATCTTAAACGCGTTTAAGAGTTTTCCTAATGTCTATATTATATAGCCTTCGTGTTACAGCCTGGGTCATAAACATATGTTCCGATCGGAAAAATAGCGACACGTTTTCTTATATAATATTAATATTATGTGTTTTTTTTTCAAAATATGAAGAATTTATCGGTCAATTGGATTAAGTCATTTTATCGTAAAATAGTCAAAAAGTATGGATTTCATTGAAATATATACAATATAAATCAATTGGTTGATAGATTCAGTCAATTGATCATATAAGATTTGATTGAATTTGTGATTGATCGAAAAATTTTTAGATTGGGTGTCATGTTCATGAGTTATATTTTTTTTAATTTCATATTTGATATTGAGTAGATCTTGAGATATCTTGTACGGAAGATTTTCAAAAGAGAGTCCTACTTAATGGCTCATATCTCCGTATTTTTTAAATTTGTTTTATTAGTTATTACTTAAAATTATTTATAAAACTACTATGTGTAAAATAATAATTATTTTATATACTTAATAGCCACGTCAAAAAAAATGTTTATTTTCATATCCATTTTTCCGAGCGGTAAACTATTGTAACCCCTTAAGTTTATTTCAATTGTAATTTTGATTCAATTTCGATTGAACTCCTGTTTTACATTTTTGACACCATTAATATATTTAAAAAAATACAATAAAAAGGCACATATAAACATTCAATGTACAAATATTTACATCCAATTACCAACTGCAACGACCATCGATCAACTTTGACAATCACAATGAACATTTACAACCGAACCATCGATCATTTTGCAAAATATAATTGTATTGCATTGTCGCCATTATAAAACGGCTTAACGCCGATTCTTCATATGCTTTGTTTATGTCAAAATATATCGATGTTAACATTTAAAATACGAAAGGATATGCCCGCAATATCCGCAACATACATACATATGTGTATACGGAATATGTGCACATTACCGGGCATGTGTAAGGTTATTCGCGTGCATAACTAATTTCGAAATCCGTCGAGAATGTGTTAATATCCGAACTGCGATACAGGGGTTGTCAACGATGGTTTAGTGTGTCTTGTTTTATTTTTTTTATTTTTTAAAAATGTGTAAAATATGTAATACAAAAAAATATTGTGCTATTAGAAAAAAGTGGATTTTGCGTTCGATTTGATATGAAAATTATTTTTTTAGTCAATATTAAGAATTCCAAAATTACCATCATAACGATATTGTACGTAATATTTTATTTTTTAATTCAAAATAATTATTATAATAAAGAAATATTTGTAAAATATCTAAATGAATAATGTGCTATTATAAAAAAAATCGGATCTTGCGTTTAATTTGATATTAAAATATTTTTTTTATTGCAACCAAGATTTAGAATTGCAAAATTACCGTCATTGCTCATATAGTCAGTACCGATAGTGAAAAAATAAAATATAAACGATGTGCTAATTTTCAATGACAACATTTTCAACTGTCATAAAAGTGGTTGATTTTTTAATCGTTTATTGGCATATTTTGGTTAACAGGTATTTTTTGTGATTCATTTTATATTAACGTAATATAAAAAAATAATTAAATCTCTAGTCGAAATTCAGTTATACAAATGACAAAAAAATTACCGGACAGAATATTTTATTATTCTTAGAAACCATCAAAATAATATTTTTATAATAAAGGTGAATGTAAATACTCATACATTTTTATACAGTACTCTTTATAATATTATCGTAAATATTTTCTTATCCTTACCTCACTTTTATGCTCACCTTGGGGTCTAAAATGAAATAAATTCTCATCTACATACGTATTTGTATTTGACCCGATTATAAAAGGGAACAATTTAAACGTGCATTAAAATCCTTTGCACTTTTATTTATTATATTTCTAATCCATACATTTATGTCTAGCTATACTCGACAGAGGAGTTGTAAAGCTTAAACCTGAGCATTAAATAAAATAAGTGTGCATTAAAAAAATAATGTATGCATTTTACACGAGCATTAAAACGTGTGCATTAGAAAAAACCTCTGTACTTTGAATCGTACAAATAAACGTGTATTAGAACAGGGCAAAATATCAACCAATTCCATTATTCACAAGTTTCATAATATAATCGATTCGCAATAAATCGAATTCAAACAAAATCAACATTGTTAAAAAAAATGGACCAAATTGTTCAATTGTAGTTGACAATTGTATTATATTGCCTGTAGAGATTGTCTTTACTCTGGCGACATTGCCACCTATCTATTATTTTTATGCACAAACTATTCATTCTCTTGCACATTTCAAATTTTTTAAATGCTCATTTTATACTGCACGTTTTTTATTGCACCTTATAAATAAAATAATGCTCAATACGAGATTCTTTGATACACTGCAAATAATGCGTATATTTTTCTATACAACTCGTTTTAAGATACAATCTATATTTTTTTAACGCAAAACTAAATCGCACCCAATACAAAATAATAACAAACTTTCCCTTATTAAACCGAATCAACACAACAAAACCTATTTTTCCCCAAAACCGTCGAATCTTATACATCATTATTATCATATCATGAATGTTTCATCGTTCGTAATTGGTGAATTTTCGGATGGGAAATTTCCGAATCGGCGTCCTAATTGTGAAGACATCCATCCCGATTTGAATATCAAACTAAATTGATACGAGGCTTTGTTTCGTTCCGTTTGTGTACGTATATTATTCAACGATACCCCAATAACGATCAGTGTACAATCGTTCAGTTGCAATTGATCGTTCAGGTTGAAGGGTGTACATTAAAAGGGCCGTGTTTGTTTGGCTAGTCGCCATTTTGGCGAAACGTGTTCGATATGCGTCGACGTGGTGTTTATTGTGATGTGTATTTGATATTGATGTGATTAATATGTTTTTGAAGTTATACTGCTTGTGTATAACTCTGATATTTGTATGTATGAATAACGTGTTTGTATGTATGAACAATACGAGAGATTCGCAAGGGAGTAAGGACGTAAGTTACATGTGACGTTATATGTTGTAGCATTACGTATGTATATAATGAATGATATACTCGTAAAGTATGGGATGAGATTTTGTTGAGTTTAGATTTGAGGATGGATTTGAAGATGGTGTAATGGATGAGGTAGATTCGAAGGTATTTTTGAGGGTAATTTAGAAGTAGTTTTTAGGGTGAGGACGGTTTTGGATATGAAGATGAATATGAAAATGATTTTAGATGAAACTAGATTTAAGAATAGTTTCATTTTGAATTTTTTTTAATATAAGGATGAATTCAAAGATGTTTTTGTGGATGGGGTAGATTTAAAAATAATTTAGAAGTATTATAGTTTTTAGAATGAGAAATATTTTGGATATAAAGATAAATCTAAAGATAGTTATTCAGATTCAAAAAAATTATTGAATTTAAGAGTAGTTTTATATTGAAGGTATTTTTGAATATGGAGATGAATCTGAAGATGATTTTAAGACAAAACTATTATAGACATAGGAATAGTTTCATTTTAAAGATTTTTTTTAATGTGGGAATGAATTTAAAGATAATTTTATGGATGGGGTAGATTTAAAAGTTGTTTTGAGGGTAATTTAGAAAAATTATTTTTGGATGAGGACGATTTTGGGTATGGAGATGATTTTGAATATGGATTTTTATATGAAATTAGATTTAAGAGTAGTTTATATTGAAAGTGTTTTAGAACATTGGGATGAATTTGTAAAGAGTGGATTTAAAAGTAGTTTTGAGGGTAGTTTGGAGTATTTTTAGAATGAGAACGTTTTGGAATGTGAAAACGATTTTTATTTTAAATGATACAAGACTTAGTTAGGAGTGGTTTAATATTTTAATTTGAGGGCATTTTTTGATATTGGGATGAATTTGTATGATGAATATTGCAAATGTGGATGTATTTAAAGATGGTTCAAGTATAACTTCCAAAAAATATATATTCATAAGCGAGACTTAAAAATCGTATCGTATTAATGTATAAAAAAAATTTCTTTCTAAAACCGATACTAATCTAATTCCGAATTGGCAATCTGAACGGTATTATTTTTGAAAATAGAATTTCTTGCGATGTATATATTTCTTGTGAGTTCATCGCTTCGGCCGTAAATTCGTTCCGAGAAAAACTAGTGACCATAAAAAAATTAAAGACATAACATTTTATCACCTCGCACGTAATGGAAGTACGTGACTCACAAAGGGTAAAGTGTTACCGATAAACTTGTACGAATTCGGAATAATTCACTTCATCACAGCGGAAAACTTCGAAGCAGTCCGCCTTGTTTCGGAAATTCGCTCCTCGGATGCATTGAATCGAATTCCGAGAATCGATAACCTTTTTTTCGCATCGATAAAGTTTTTCCAGTTAATTAAACTCGTTAGAAATCTTTGATGTGAGTAAACAACGCGCCACGAATCGAAAATAGTTATTTTTGCAGAGTGAAAGTTGTATAGTGGTTGTGGTGCTAATTTGAGAATTCGGAACGCTTTAAGGGCAAGGCTTTATAGTGAGTGTAATTATTAACGTATGTGCGAGTATATTTGCGTATTTTCGTCCACTCACACTTATGCAGTATTGCTCTTGGGACAAAAATTCATGGTAATTCTATGGTGAACGTAAGCGTAAACACATCATTATAAGTCAGGGAAACAATTTAGAATGCAAAAATGCTTTAAGGGTAAGAATTCATAGTGAGTGTAAGAGTGAACACATATTTGGGTATTTTCGTCAACTTACACTCATAGAGAGTTGCCAACACTCATGAAGGCCAATTGAGTTAAATTTTACGTGAAATTTTGCGTGAAATTTTACAAAAGAGTAAGCTTTTCTCATGTCAGAGAAATAATTTGGGATGTAAGGAAGCCTTAAGGATGAAGCTCCAAAAATTATAATATGTGTGAACGCATATGTGAGCACATTTCGATATTTTCGTTTACTAATATGCTCATACTTATGGAGCTTCTTATAGTGAAAATTTTCAGTAATTCTATGGTGAGTGTAAGTAAAAGCATAAGTGTGATCATACTCCGTGATGTTGATATGCAAGAACGTATTGTTAATTACTCATTACGCTCACCATGGATTTCATCTTTATTTATATTTTCATTTAACAAAATAACTAATTTGCAAAATACAAAACGTAATTGTATCAAACATTCGTTTGTTGATTCATATTCGATGTTGCTTAACGCCGTTAATTGGTAAAGACAAATTAGAATATCATTGAAAATCCATCTTTTCGAATCACGAAAGTAATATTTTTATTCGAATACGCTTACTCATTTTATAGTAATAGTTTCATCGTTATCGAACGTATGCATATTTCCTTTCAAACTTCAACATCATATTTTATCGCGAATAACTAAATAATTTCACATTCAACATGATAAATTAACGATAAGAAATTTCCCTTCTCGAATTCAGTGATATATTTTTCATCATAACACCGAAGAAATTTTCAAGAAACGTCGCTCTTCGGTTTCCCCACTTTTTTATTCAACAAACTTCCCCGCCGTTTTAACGGGAAATTTCCTCGGAAGGAAAACTCTATTTTTTCCGAAACGTTTCCTTATTTTTCTATTTATCCCCTTCCAGAGATATGCATTTTCTCCGTCAGAAGTTAGTTCAAGACTGACTCGACTTTAATTTCTTCTTACACGACACTCCGACAGTTTAATTTTCGCTCTACGTTTTGTCACGAGTTATTCAGCGTGTTTCTAACACTTACAATTTTCCTGTTAATACTTTGTGTAATCGAGGAAATTTTAATTCGAATTTCGCTTTGAATACCGTGTAATTTCGTGTATGTTTTCAGGTGTTCTGCAATGTACTCTTGCTGATCTGTATGAACGTGTGCGGGGTCCTAATCCATTATCCGAGGGAAGTAGCTCAAAGGAAGTCCTTTATGGAGACCAGGGCTTATGTTAAATCGAGATTGGCAATGCAGCGAGAAAATCAACAACAGGTAACACTGATTTGATGTAATATATTATATATTTTGACTAAATAGATTTTCTAGTACTAAAAATTCAAAGTAAACTCAATCCTCTTTTAACACGGGGGATACGTTCCAGAAACTACCGTGTAAATAAAAAACGTGTAAAATAATGTATGGTGATCATATAAAAATTGAAGATAGGTTCCATCACTATATTTGGATAGAATTTCCATCCAAATGTACTTTATAAAATTGTGTAATGTGTAAAATTTTCCTTATGTAAAATCATCAAAAAATATCGAAAATTTTTATTTAATAACTATAATTACATACATATAATTATATCAGTATGCTGACCTACACCAAATCTTACCATTGTGGCATAATAATACATATTTTTATACCATGTTAAAATGAAAAATCCGCGTAAAAAAATTAACGTTTCTTCTCCCTTGAACTGTGTTATTATATTTCGGAACCGTGTAAAAAAATAATTGGGTGTATTAGTTTGAAAAAATATGTGGATATTAATATGAATGTTTTAGTTAAAAATGTATCTGTATTTACTGAAAAGACAGTTTTTTTTATCGTTAATCTTTTGAATAAGTCATATTAGATTCATTTCGAATAATTTCTATATTTATTTGATCGCGGAAATCATCTATAAAAACATAATTTTTAAAACTATACATAAAAAAATACATTCATTTAAAAATATATAATTTCATAATTTTATATACTAATTTCGACAGTATTATAATTTCTTAGAGAAATTCTAGAACGAATTTCACAGAACACTTTTGAGTTTTATGGCGCATTATGTGAAACATAAGCAAAGTTAAAAAATCTTCCTATTTTTATTTCAAAACAGCCAAATACTACAATATTTTGTGTATAATAAATTAAGAGGATTATCTTATCAATAATTTGAACATAAAATTTTTCGCAATGAATATATAATAATTAATCTTCCCATATCGTGAAACTAGAAATTTTTATGATTTGTATAATATTCAATCTAATTCGCCTACGAATTCAAATTTATTTTGCGAAAATCGCTCCAAGATTTTTCTAAAAGAAGATAACACCATTTAAATTAATACGTAGAATTGCAAGGATAGTTTTTTTTTAAATTAAAATATTCTCTAATGTGTAACATTAAAATTATAGTTTTTATATCATAGATAAATCCTGCCATCAAAGATATCACATAGTATAAATCGTTTAAAATAGATTAAAGTCAAAATATATATATTTGATATATTCATCATCGTTCAAATGATAGTTTCATCGTTTCTAAGAAGATATAAACAGATTTCGCGAGTTTGATCATATATTTGCATTTGTTATGAAAATTGTGAGAAAACACCATCTGTCATTTAACCGAAGCTTATGAAATGAGAAATGTATATTTGAACTCTCAAAAGTAAGACTGAAATGTTTTCTGAAAAGCTCAAATACATAATTCCTCTTTGTTGTGTTCTGAAATGAGTGTTTCCTTTTCGACAATAGTTTGAATGATAATTATTAAATTTTTTAATCGAAACTAATACGTAAATATTAAAATAACGGGATACCTTTCCAAAATTATGAATATGAAAATGATTCATTCTTTATAATTAAAAAGGCCTTCACCCAAATTCATACGTTTAAATTTCAAAAATATATGTTTTTACCTTAACAGCTACGTCAAATATTATCTCGCTCCGCTTGGAAGAAAAGGTTAAAAAAAAAGGAAACTCCTTCATTTTTTTTTCGTCCTCACACTGAATCATAATATAAAAGTCGCGCTTGTCAAATTAATTCATTTAATTTTTATTCTTAATGAAATTCGTAAAATTAAAGCTTCACAAATCATATTTTCATGATGTTTTTCATTTTGATATACCTAACTAGTTCATTCTTAAAATTATCGCATGTACCACTTTGTATATATATTATTTTAATTTATTTTCTCATAAGTTTTGATCTGGTATATAATAATTTAATAATATATTAAAGCTATTATTAACATTATAGTTATTGAATTGAATTTTTCTTATTCATCTGAATTCTGCAATTTATGATATTCAAAAATTGAAGCTGTAAAAGTTTCACATGTCTAATACCTTATGATATAAAACAAAAAGAAAATTTAGAAACTAAAAACTTATAGAGTTCTCTCTTAAAATTTTAACAATTCCTAATGAAAACTTCCTAAACTATATTTATGCATTCCATTAATTAAATTGTCATGCATGATGAAACTCTATGAAAAGAATAATAAAAAATAGAAATATACTCATATAGATAATATTAAGAGATACTCGAAAAACAATCACCATGGAGTTTCACCCTCTTAAATAACGAAACTCTTTGACGAATATAACAACAAAACACAGACATACTATAGACAAATCTAAAAAACATTAAGTCGAGACACGCTAATTATGGCCCTCATACATCGCATTTTTCCCTATGACAAGCAAATTAAAAGTTTCCCGCATCTAAACAACTTTGATTATAAACAAATAGATACGGACAAATTTTCACGACGTGCAAAGTGGCCGCAACCCGAGCATATGCATATATTATTTCGGGACGAAATATACTCGCGCAAAACACGCTTTAGAGTGGATCGCCCGTTCGGGGATTTTCCGGTTTCCCCGAGGCTTTTCCGGGAACGAGAAAATACAACAGGTGGGCAAACGCAAAGTTCGTTTGTGTGCGCCGCCAATTTCCATATGCTGAGGAATTTTCATTGGGAAGCTCTTTTTGTGTGGAAAATTTTAAGTTTTTCCATTTTGTTCGTGTGGAAAGCCTTGTTTTTCTTTTGAAATAATAAATAATATAATTATTAGTTTTGTTAGAATACTATATAAGACATTGATTTTGAGTCGTGTGAGTCATTTTTTTTAAATATGTATATGTAAGTCAATATTTCGATTTAAATGTTAAAAATATATCGAAAAGTTCAAATATAAAACGCTTTAATCGTCTATATGTGAGAGTTAATATATGTAAAGAGTATTTGTCTAATAGATAGAGCAGTGGCGTATCTAGGGTATTGTGCGCCCGGGAAAAAATTATATGATTGGTGCCTCCTCCTTAATTTTCAAATATAAAAAATCAAAAAAGTTTAAAAAATTTTGTATGAAAAAGTCTTGATAACGCCGCAAACGAAATTTTTTTTTGTTTTTCATTAATATAATATATTATATTAATATAATATAGTAATATATAATATTATTATGGAATGATTTAAATCAAAAATATATTTTTAAAATTACATGTAATCCTCTTTTTACTTGGTTTTTTTTACACGGCTCAAGGAAGATGAACCGATTACACACGGATTTTTTACTTTAACATGGTATAAAAATATGTATTATTATACCACAATGATAAGATTCGATGCAAGCCAGTATACTGATATAATTATATGTATATATATAATTATAGTTTTTAAATTTAAAAAAATTATGTTTTTTGATGATTTTTTACGGCGAAAATTTTTCACATTGCACATTTTTCATAAAGTACATTTGGATGGAAGTTCTATCCAAATATAGTGATGGAACCTATCTCCAATTTTTGTATGGTCATCATACATTTTTTTACACGGTTTTTTATTTACACTGTAGTCTCTGGAACATATCCCCTGTGTAAAAAGAGGATCGGATGTATTTCTAATGGCATTCGTCCCATTTCGGTCTCTGTACCCTCTTGCCCCTCCCCCCTCTAACTACGCTTCTAAGATAGAGTATGTCTGATAGATTATAGTTAATATATGTAAAGAGTATTTATCTGATAGATAGAGTATATGTCTGATAGATTATAGTTGATACATGTATAGAGTGTACGTTTAATACGTCGGAGTTTTCTCGAGGAAAACGTTCAGATCACATAAAACGTAAAATTTATAATAACGCACACTATGTTCCTCACAATTTTCTATCGGGAAAGTATTAGAAACCTTCGCGTGCAGAATTTAAAAATGATGCACGAACATAAAAGGATTTATTGATACTGAGCCGGATAAATCTTGATTGAAGATGATGGCTTTTACGAGCGTCTTCATTCGCACGTGTGTACGTGCAAGTGTATATAAAAATTTCATATTCTGAAAAAGGCGGCGATAAATTCTGCGTTTCGTCTGAAATTCATTATCGAACGATCGTTGTGGAAAATTCATCGAAAATTAGATTATTTATTGGATAATGCGCGCGAGAGATTTCCGAATTTTCAATATAGAAATTTCGGCGCGATTTGAATCGTTCATTATTTAAAGTGTGAGTGAGTGAGAATTTGTCGAAAACGATTTGTCGACATTTATGGTTATGGTCTGATCTTTATCATCTTTAAAATTGACATGCGGTTGTTAAATATAAATTCTTTATATAATATGTTTCTATTTCACTCACATAGTGTCACTTTTATCTCATGATACAAGCTTGCGTTTATATCACCATCACCTCGGAGTTTTACTTTATTTATCGAATGTTTCTATTTCACTCATATAAAGTCACTTTTGACTTACGTTTACCTTAATTATCAATTTTTTCTATTTCACTCACATAGAGTTACTTTTGATTCGTGATACAAATTTACACTTACGTTCACCATAAATTTTTACATTTATTGTCTAAATTGAACAATTCAAATCATCTCCGGTTGCTATGCATTTAAATAGTGAAATGCACACGTAATTTGGAAACCAAACATATTGGTTATTCACATTGTCCATTACAACCATCTCTTGGGATCAATTTTAATTTTAAATGGACTCTAGAACGTTCTGAACCAAAGCGAGACGATGCATTATTCATATAAACTTTTGTGAGGAATCTATGTCGAATTTTTCTATGTAACATAAATGACAGATAATAAAAAAAACATACACAATGAAAAATTTCACTAGTAAAGCACCATGCAATCAAAAAAAATCATCGACCTTAGAAATTTCGTACAAATTTTTTTTTATCAAATCATCCGAGTTTACCCAAATTCTTCAAATTATATACACACTTATAAATAGCACAATATAAACGAGAGACCCGTTTTCGTGTGCTCTCACTTTCACTGATTGCTTTTGACTGAGAAACCCGCGAAAGCCTTTCGTTTCAATGAACGACCCTTAATCAGACGCTTGTTTGGGACTTTTCAGGCTTTCGGGGAAATTTCGTGAATGGGTTAAAGTATGTAGTTATAAATCTGACGAATAATCGAATAATAAAATTCAACCTGTGTTTTTTGCAAAACCGAAACTCTTCGAGGGATTACACCCCTTTGGTGTTTGGAAAAGTAAATATTTTTTTCGACGCAGCTAACAATAAGATATAAAAGTTTATGTGTATAAAATAATTTTTATTTTACCCACATATATACATATAATAGTAGTTTTATGAATAATTTTAAGTAATAATGAATGAAAAAAAATTAAAAATGACAGAGATGTGAGCTATTAAGTAAGGCTCTCTTTTGACAATCTGGTGTACAAGATATCTCAAGATCTACTCAACTGATTCTGTTAAAATTTAAGACATGTACAATGTCTAAAATAAAAATTATTTTATAAACTTAATAGCTGCATCAAAAAAAAAAATTTTATTTTTATACCTATTTTACCAAACTCGAAGGCGGTGTAACCCCTTGATTCTAAATTCCTTAACAAAATTATTAGTATTAGACAACGTTATTACCAGTTTTAGTCAAATTGATGATACCAAAAATAATATAATAATTAGCTATTAGTCGATTGAGAAATACCGACAATCGATCGATCGTAAATAGCGCTCTTTGATTCTACACTCCTCACTGAATACACGAAACAAATCATACATAAAACATAATATAATATCGCATTATGATCGCAGGCTGCAGGGCACGTTGTGCTACACAGTAATTAATTACGCGGCTTTCCGGTCCCGAGGGGATTACCCTCCCCCTTGCCCACAATACGAATATCAATATTGTCGTATCGAGCGGTTTGAGAAGCTTTGGATTACGCGGGTAAGATGGTGCCGGATAGTCCTTTATTATTGTCGATCATTTTGAATGTCGATTTATTTATAAGATTGAAAAAATGTTTATAATAAAAAAAATCGGTATTTTTGTCTAATTGTAAGAGTGGTCACTCGTATATATTAAATCGTAAATTTATACTTTTAATATAAAGTGCGTGTACATTATTTTGGAATTCAATAATGTTTACTACTACTTTTAGATAAACTAAATGTAGGGGAATGGGAAAATGCTGCGTTTCTCCATCAGAATTACCGAAAGTATTTATTTAATTCTTGATCAAAAGTTCTGTTAGTTCAAGCACTTTAAAAATTATGATTTCAAGCGCTTTAAATGTATGGAAAATTAATGCCATAACAACAAATAAACATAACCTATAAATATTGACGATAACGCAGTATTGCAAATGTTAAAAATTAGTTAGAGACATGTTAAAAGATATAACTCGACCGCTCTATTCACCAAAATTTTCTCTTTTAGATAATCACTAATTTTGATTGCACATGCACATGCGCTTCCTAAGCACTACTTCAAAATGTACGAAGAAGTAGAAAATTAGATCACTGAATGGTTCACCTCAAAATAAGAAAGGTACTATTGGGACCCACAATTTACCTTAAAAATGGGGAAAATGTATAGCTAGCGATGAAAACTACTTTGAATAAATAACTATTACGTTTCTTTTAAAATTATTTTATTATATAATGTTTGATTACAAAATCCCAACTTCCAACAGAACAGAGAATCTAAATGATTACATAACGCTTTTAAAATATTATATGATAATTTATAACGCTTCTTTATCAGCCGCTGCAGGAAATTCCCTGTACATATTCATGTAGTATTTATTGAAATTTGTTAATGTAACAGCAGAGACAGACTTGTATAATCTCCACTAAATTTAATCCGATCGATGAGCCTGCAAGCAAATTCCTAGCAGAACATTTAATCTTAGAAAATACTTCTTCAATGGGATTCATCATTGTTGAGAATGGAGTTAAGAAAATCAAAGAATGGTTTGTACGTTCAACCAGCTCACATCTGGGAAAAATGTTTAATTTTAAATGAAAAATATTTAATTTTGAATCGAAAATGTTTGATCTGAAATAGAAAACAATCAATTTAAAACGGAAAACATTTAATTCGGGGTAAAAAACTTGCAGCAAGGAACGAACAAATCCAACGAAGACACTTCGATACCCTTCGCTTCAAACGACACGTGCACGACCCGGGTATTAATAGAAACTAAAACGAGGCTTTTAATCAGACTAAATCTTGTTACGAGCCGGCCATGGAAAGCTAATTCAATACCCGTGAAGTTGC
This sequence comes from Hydropsyche tenuis, assembly GCA_009617725.1. NCBI lineage: Eukaryota > Metazoa > Arthropoda > Insecta > Trichoptera > Hydropsychidae > Hydropsyche > Hydropsyche tenuis. The sequence continues at coordinate 90,536 of VTON01000165.1, read as the reverse complement.
ACAAACTCGAGATCGCCCACTCGTAGGTCCCGAGGGGCGCCGATTATGGGTAAAACCCGTCGAGCGCATCTGGTTCTCTAAGTGCAGGTCGAAGGATTATTTATATAATTGTGCAGTTTCGTATTGAGTCAACTTATTTTACTTAGACTCGAGCTTAGGCTTTCTGACGAAATCGACGCGCTTTTAAATGGGAGGTGTTGATGAAGTGTGCTTTTAGAAATGTCGATGCATTCCGGAAATAGAACTGTCAATGAAAATGTTTTGCATGAATAGATGAATGTTCGGATATTGAAAGGGGTGTTTTATAAGCGGAACTTTTGTAGGTACATTGAAGTGATGTGAAACAATCAAAATATTTTGATCGAATATGAAATTTGAAATGCGGAAGTACTGTGTAGGGGAAGCTTTTGTAGTTATGTGATGTTGAGCGGTTGATTGTCATTATTTTGTTTTCAGTAATTTAAAAAAGTTACTATAATACAGCGTCTAGATTGTTTTTCAATTAGATTTTGTTCATTTTCACCAGTTTTCTGTGACATATTTTCAAATAATGTCTAGTTTTGTGATACTGCGGTCAATATTTTAATAGGAAAATACTATAAAGTATCCTTTGTGCAAAAAGAGAATCGAGTGTAAATAAAATACACATTTTTACATCACCCATGAATTTTATGAACTCTCGCTTTTACAAAGATCATTCCGAATCGATTTTTTTCTGTCAAAAACTTTCAAACCAATAATGAAAATTTCAAAAAAATAAAATAAAAACCAGCACTCAATCAAGCCTTTCGAGACGTCTATTTTTATTTTTTTTTCTCGATTCTAACGAGGGTGACAAATCCCCGCCATTAAAACTTCACCCTTGGCCCGTCTTTGAGTTCCGGTTAGGAAATTCGCATTTTGCAAATTCCGATCCCGTGCCCGTGTCCGTGTAATGAGGTGGTGTTCAGAAATGCGCGATTTTTCGACGTTAATTCGATTATTACGGTTCGACGTTGACGTCTGCATTTTTTTCAATCCTTTCGTTCGCAGCAGAATGTATTAGGTGGCTCGGAAAGTGCTGACCTTTATTTTTTTATTTATTTTTTTGATAACTATTCTTTTGATGTAAACGAAATTTATCTTTGAAACATACAAGATTATGTTTCACCACATAAAAAAAGTCTTTAGTAATTTAAAGAAATTTAGTAATTCTCAATAAAGATAATTATTTTTAACTACCAACTATAATATACCGCGTATAGCTTTTACTTCGATAATCAATAAAAACTAAAACATACATCAAAGCAACTTGATTTTTTTTTATATTTCATTCAAAAAACTCAAGCCAAATTCTAACATATTCCCACAATACACATATTAATTTCGAACGCGTCCCGTTCTGATTTTCGTTCGATTCATATCTAAACACAATTTTCCGAGCACAAATATAATTCGAACGTTTCCCCTTATACACCCACGTTTCATACGTATATGTATATACATATACGAAACATAATATAATATGTCTGAATAATAATTTCGGTCGTGTCGAACGTTTACTTGTGTGTACACACGCCTTCGCATTCATACAATATTCCTCCGGCGCCGAAATGGAGAATGTCTCTGGATTATTGATTATAATACTTTTTTTTAATTATAAAAATTATAAGATTCTAATTTATCATAATTTACAATTTTTTTAAATACTTATAGGCTTAAAGTAAAAAAAAATGATGTAATGCGCTATTGTGACGTCAATTTGACGGTATTGAAAGCTTTTTATCGTGAAATCTATCAATAGTCTTGAAATTACTGTTATCACATCTGATATGCATCGATTCATTTTCAATGCGATTCTCGCATTTTCTTATTGCTTTCTTGAAATTATTGTTTTCTAATCTGATATGCATCGATTCATTTTCAATGCAATGTTCGCATTTTTTTATTGCTTTCTTGAAACGTGATCGTTTCTATCATTTTCTATTCTTTGTACGATATTTTGCATTATATAATAGTTCGTGATGATTGGTTGTTATGACCTATAAGGAATCCATGCTGATTACTATCAATACTCTATGAACATACTCTCTGTAAATTAAAAAAAGTACATGTTGCACACAACACGTGCATTGTACATATTAAAAATACATGCTATGCCTTCTTCAGTTTTTTCCAGGATTATCTGGATCATACTGAATCATCCGATCATTATATTGATGGTATTATATTATATATTTTTGACCAAAAATCGATAATTTTGTGTACAGTATCGTAATAGTTAATTAAAGTACCTTCTTAATAAAAGTCGCCCAACTTCCCACACAATCTATCCAATATATAAATTCGTAATACTTTTTTCGTCGTATTTCATTTTTTTTCTCCCAGATTCCTCTCGTTTCCCGTACTGGGGCTATTTTTTTTCACGCCATCCATTCTCATTTGCGGATTGGCAATTATTCGGTTTTTCCACGGACATTTCCCGGAGTACAGTATAAATCAACTAAAATATAATTTAATGGCCGCAAGATAAAGCGTTGAAGATGTGTATCGCGAAAAGTCGTTATGACTTGCGGAAAATTCGCGCGTAATATATTACGTGTGATTTCTTTTTATTGAATTAACTTTTTTTTTAAGATATATTATTCGTTTCGGCGAACCGTAACTTTGAGGATTCATTAGGTCGCTTTTTTTGTTTTGAAATTGTTTTTGTTCTGCGTGGCACTCTCGCGTATTAAAAGTTATGCTTTTATGTTATAAATAATATTTTAGAATTGAAAATTTATACATTCATATTGAATTTTAAGTATTATAATTTTTTATAAGGAAAAATGATTTTAAATATAATAAAAAAATTAATGAAATCATTCAGTATCATCATTATTATAATTATCATTATTATTATTATTATTATTATTATTATTATTATTATTATTATTATTATTATTATTATTATTATTATTATTATTATTCATTCATTCGTAGTTTCAAAATAAAATCAGTATTTAATTATTTTTATAACAATCGCATAAATCTACGATACCTACTAAGAGAAGTTTTCATTGCAAAAATATATAAAACAATAATTCCTCATTACTCACAGTATAAATAACTCCAAACTGATGAAATTTACATAAAAAAAATTATAAAAATAAAATTTTTCCGACGCGAATACATTTATTTATGTTCACGTAAAAACCCGAAACTCGTTAAAAACGGCAATGACTAGTAAAAGTCAAAAGACGCGAAACTTTCCTTGTAAAATTGACGAAAAGATAAAGTTTTAAGATTCATAAAAATCGCCAACTCCAACGTTTGATCGCCCGAAACGATTCCATCCACGTTTGATTAATTAATCCTCCCCGACTATTTATACATACCCGAAAAACGACCTCAACGGCGTTCTAAAACCGCGAAATGGCACTAAGAGCCGCCTCGGACGCGAGAAAATCTGATATTTTCCCGGAAAATGTTTATTTTCGCAGCCTTTCAAGGCGGGAAAAAACGAAGGGCGAAACCGCGAAACGTGGCCAGTAATCCTCGAAAGGGACCGACTGGAGATTACTTGCGAAAAAATGGCGAAAATGTACGTTTAAGTAAATAAAAACGAGCCCTGTCGCGAAAACGGGTTGTAATCCGCGCGATGAGTCAGTTTTCGCTTTCGGCCCCGAAACGGGATTATGTGTGGGAATTGTCGATGATTTTGAGAATTTATTTTGTGAAATGTTGCATCGTCGTTCAAAATATGAATGGGTTTCTGCAGGTTTTTTAGTCCAAGTTAAATGAAAGCACTTTTGAGTAAAGTTAATTAGTCTAAATCGGATCATATCCTGTTGTGAGAATTGTCGATGAATTTAGAAAAATTATTTTATAAAATATTGCATCAACATATACGATTTTTAATAAGAGTGACCATATCGATACCGTGAATATTAAGTAACAAAGTTCATAACTAAACCGAAATTAATATACTCTCCACAAATATTTTGTTACGAACTGATCGTGAGATTGATTCAACACAAAACTAAAAAAAATTCAATCAAAAACACCCACCATCTTAAAAACAAAACTCTATTCATTTCAACCAGGTTTGCCAAGTTTCCAAATTCACAGATTGGAACATTCAGTTTTTCGAATGATCAAAAAAAAGCAGGGCTTAGAACCGTTTTTTTTTTCATTACGGTTCAACAAAAAATTATATTTAGGTTCGGTTGCGGTTTTCGTTTCAACTCCGAGTGATAAATTTGTAAACTAGAAAAAACAAAAACATTTGTCAAAAAAAAATCGTATTACAAAAACCGACTTTCCCGAAAATTCCAAAAAATATTTCTTCAATATTTTTCTAACCATTCAAACAATTATTTTATTTCTACGACTTTTTTCGTTAACGAACTAAATTCATTATAATTTTTTTATGACTATTAACTCTATATCAAAAGTTGAAGTTAATAAAAGGTGATATTCCAAACCACACACAAACAAACGCCAAAACACTAAATACACCCACCCCCAAAACCGACGTCCGTTTTCCATTCGACAATAATCCGCGAAACATTCACACGTCACATCGCAAATCTGCATACAGTTGCACACAAAAAGCGCATCACAGTTGCATGTTCCCGCGGGACTCGATTCGAAATCAATCCCGGAATTAATGCATCACGTGTTGCTCTGCATGTATTCGTCCCGGGTATCGGGCCCTGAAATTATGCGTGTTGGCCAAACTAATTTGATGCAATTCGAAAACTGAACGTTAGTAAATAATAGGATAATGTGACAATTTGATTCGCGGAGTGTGTTAATGGTGTTGGGAGGGTTTTGAATGATGTTTGTGTGAAAATTTTCGATTGGTGAGGCTTTGGGGGTGTTATAATGAGTGATTGAAATGTGTTGCTGTTGAGTTTTGTATGAAAATTGTAATTAGTTGCGAATTTTGATGGTGGTTTCGTATTTTGAATAAAAGATTTAATTTTCATTAAAAACTTTATTTATTAATATAAAATATAAATTCTGTCGTTATTAAACACTTTTTTTTACCTTTCTGTCGAATTTTTCATACTTTGTTATATAAAATTTTGTCTGTTATGGATCAAAATATTCGGAAAGTCCCTTTTTCACCTTCTCTGCATTTTTAAAAATTTTCCCATATAAATAATTTTGTAATGACCTGAAAATATAGTAATCTGATGGCACGAAAATCGCAAAATATGGAGGATATAAAATTGCCTCCTATTCTAACAACATAATTTCACCTTTCGTGATTTTTGAAATATTTATGTGAATGCGCGTTCGTCCATATTGTTTTCGTTCAATTCATGCGGCGCCCATTTTCCTTCTTTTCACATCTTGGGGATTGTTTTCATATACATTTGAACTAGAGTATCTAAGATTGTCACCTATTTTATGAATAGTTACAGTTGGATTTGTTTTAACTTCGGCTCTTAAAATATCATCATCCACGATCGGTCTTCCACTTAAAGGGCAATTTTTATGGTCAAAACTTTCTAATCGAAACTTTTAGAACCATCTTTGACACATCTGAAACTCCAAAACATCGCCTAGTAAATCGAAAATATTGTTAATTGCGACAGTTACACTTTTTTTCAAGAAATAGTAAAGCATAGAAAAGCGAATATATTCTTCCCTCAGAATAAACGCCCCCATTTACAAAATGGCTTGGAAAAAAATGTACTATGCGATAAAACACGTTATTGAATCAATATAATACAAAACATGTGATAAGAAGTCAACTAACACAACTGAAGGCTGAAAAGAACCATCATAAATACTTCACCATTTACTGGATTAGATATTAATATTATTATATTCGAACTTTGTGAAAATCAGTAAAGTTTTATACCATGGAATGCTGTTGAAAAGAAATTTAATTTAGCGCTCTTTTTTACAAAAATCGTCTATAGCCGCATCATAGAACTCATCGTTTATTTTTAATTTAACCTAAATTATTTTTAATGGATATGTAGGGGATATGCTACATCTACCGCATCAATAATATTAAATCACATTCATATGTAAAAATATTACTACTTAACTCCCTCACACTTAATCCGGGAATTAAAAAGTCAACATTCTATCGAAAACTTCATACAAATCATTTCACATAATCATCCACATCGTATAACAATATTAATGACTCACTTTCACGTACAAAAACAGAATTTTATCTCAATCGAATATTCGTGTTGTTTTTCGCAAATTTTCTCGTATTTACAAAAACATTGTTTTCTGACGAATTTGTTAACCACGTTTGAACGATTGCAGACACAGTTCTATAAAACATAAAACAGCGATCCGTTTCGTTTCAGAATCGAAATAAATAAATATAGCACACAACTGAAAAGTCCCAAGTTTTGTTTATAAAACGGTTGAAAATCAAAGGGAAACGTGTCGATCGAGAACACGCAAAGTTTGCAGGAAAATAAATAAAATAGTTTAGAACGAAAAACTTTTTAACCTTAGAAATAATTTTTTTTTATTATAATGTTTGTTATTTTTTTTTTTTGAAATATTTGAGAATTATGGTTTTGATTGATTGTACATTTTAACTTTTTATTTGATATGATTAAAATATTATCGTTGAGATATCCCGGTACTTATATTATATATTGGGTATTTAAATATTTTTTGATGACCCATGATCTTAATTTTTTTAAAGTCCAAAGAATCTGAGATAAAATAAAATACAGGGGTGCATTCGTTTAAAAATTTAGCGATTCCGACCCTGAATTTGACTTATGTCTTACAAATCTACTCTGCTACGACTTTTACTCCGACTTGGGCGATTTTAGCAAGATAAAATTTTCTCTCCAACTTATAAAATTGATGGTACGTTGTAAAAAGACATAATAACCATTTTCAAATTAAATAAGCATTGCAGAAATTTTATAAATTAAAAATTTGAAGAAATAGCTTCCCAAACTTTTTATATTTTATTATAATGGTGAATCAATTAAATTAAGGAAATTTTTGATATGGAAATTATTATTTCTTATTCGAAAAATATTATGTTTACTAAAAAATGCTAACCAAAGCGTATGTAGAACTATGAATATGTCAACGAAACATGATGGATCTTTTATGTTGACAATTCATACGAAGGATGGAAACCTGGAAAAATGGATGAAGGATGAAGGCGTATGGAAGAAGGATGGAACCTGGAAGCATATGGATCCGTGGAAAGGAGAAAATTCCAAATTGGTTTTGGCCATAATATTAAAGAAAATAATGAAAAGGAGTCAAAGTCGATTGATTTTGTACGACTCCACTTAAAATGCTAAAACTCCTCAACTCTAGCAGAATCGGAATTGAAATCAATACAACTCTACCCTTGATCAGATAGATAAAAAAAAAACAAATTTGATCACAAAATGATTAAAAAATCAATCTAAAATTTCGAAACACATTAATTCACACTTATCGTATACCCAGGTATACCCGAATCTTCTAACCCACTTCCAATTTGAACGCCCTACTCATCAATGATCATTTTTGACAAAATTTCAAAACGTTCATTCATACTTACCGCATACCTGGATATAACCAGGTTTCCCAACTCACTTACGAATTGAACACCCCACTTATCATTAAGTATTTTCCACAGAATCCACAGCAAAATTTCGAAACATTTACTCACACTTACCATATAACGGGATGTATCCGGGTCTTCCAACCCACTTACGAATTGAACGTCCCACTCGTCGATGAGCATTTTCGACAGAATGTTATAATTGCGCAAATTTTCGCGCTATTATAGACGTGTTTAATGAAATATTTACCGAAGCGCTTTGGATGATGTGGTAGAAAAACGATTTGTGGTATGTCAAAAGTGAACAGTACGCAATTAGTGTTTCGATGCGAATGCGAAATTTTCACATACGCATTTCAAAATGTACATATTTAAATCCGGCGAATGATTAACCCCGGTTTTTCGCGTTAAGCCGTGGCTTATTAGGAGTAAAAGTTTTAAATCTTTTAAAAAGTGTGTCCCTATAAAAAAAAATTGAGTTAACTTAGCCTTGTTTTAAATATAGGTTTGTTAGAGATAGAGAATAAAACACAAAAGTTTTGATAAAAAATCGGATTTGTTAGAATATATATTCCAGAATTTTTCTATCAGGAATTAAACATTTATTATTATTATTGTTTGTTTTTCTTATATTATTTTACATAAATTTTGGGTGCATTTGCATTGGTCTATTTTTGTTTTTTCTTTCTTATCCCGTGGTGAAGCTGTCTAAAGCTCGGATTTATCTCAAATCTAATTTATTATTAATCACATCCTTTTGAGCATAAACGTAATTTCTTCCTATCCACCGGCATCAAAGTTAACTTGATAAGTTATTTTTAAATAATCTACTTAGATTTATAAAATAAATATTGGTACTTAATAATGTAATTGAAAAATTTGTGAAATACACACGTTTATTATTTACTGTTAAAAATTTTAATTGTTTATTTATTAGCGGAATTCATAACACTTTTCGAAATTTTATTCCTTATTTATTGGTATCTTTAATATTTGAGACTCATATGTTTTAGATATTGAAGATATTAGTTCGAGAACAAAAAAAAATACTAGTAAGCGACTTTAAAAAAATGATGTCATGAAGGTTTTACTTCCGACACGAAAAATAACATGTAATATATTTTCATATTTTCATCACAAGAGTGGATTTTTTTTCAATGAAAATTTAGCTTTAAAAAAATGAATATTGTTAAAATCCTTCACCCTTTCGAATCTTTCGAGTGTATCATAAATTTTTTTATCAAATATAAAAAATAAATACATAAACAATTCTCCAAATTAATTACACGCATTCACATCCATCAATTAATTACCTCACTTAACAGTTAATACGTCACATATTCAAAATCAACTCACATATTGATAATACTAAATTCAACTTCCTATACATTTAAACGTCATACATTTTTATTATTATTTTTAAATTATAAAAATCTTTCAAATAAATAACATGCATTTACATCCACCCAATAAATGTATTTTTTGACATTTAATTCAATACAACACATATTTTGGATGAACTCATATTTTGACAATACTAAATTCACCTTCCCATACATTTGAACGTCATACACTTTCATCATTACTTTTACATTAAAAAATCTTTCAAATCAACAAAAGTATTAACAAATCCATCCACCGACCACCCAACCAACCGCTCAACCAAAACAAAACACAAAACCAATAAAAAAAAAAGCAGCAAACAAGCCTCACTCGCCTCACCCAAAATGACCGTCAGAGAGCACCTTCGCAGACAGGTCGATAATTCCCGTGGGACTTCCAGGTCCATATCGAATCGGACCTGTCTCGTCGGGACTTCCATCTGGCTTGGGGCTTATATATCCCGGGAAATCGGCTTAGCAGGATAGGGGAAATCCCCTCCGGAGACCATTTGTCAGGGGCGTCGGATTTCGGGATCTCACCTGTTGATCACAGTGGGATGTGCTGAAAGTCTCTCAGACGCCACGAGATTCTTATTGGTTCGAAACTTTGTTACTTTATAATGTTGGGTGGTGGTGGGAATTGAGTGTGTGTCGGTGTGTGGAGCGGAGTTTGCGTTTTTCGTGAAAGACGCAGAATTTTTTTTTGTGAAATTTGAGGTCATTTGTTGGTTTGTTGTCTTTCTACGTAGGTGGTATTAAAAAAAAAAAATGATTGAGGTTATTTTTTGAATATGACAGTTGACGTGTCTTGGTATATATGTATGTATATACATATATGTATAATACTTGTATCTATGGTAGGCTGAGAAAGACTTGATTTGATATTTGGGTATCACAATGTGAATGAAGACCACAAATGCAAGGCTTGGCTTTGTGTATCATAAAAGAATTCATTCTGGAAGATTAAAGTTGGAGAGTTGCCATTTAAAAAAAAATATTTTTATACAAATGTTAAATTTTGTTTAAATTTCATCGAAAATGCAAGGTTTTTTGTGTTTTTCGTGAAAAACCCAAAAAATAATGCATCTTTTGAGAAATTAACGTCGTCAGTTGATTTTTTGTCTCTTTCTATTGATGTTATTAAAAAAATAAATTTTTGACTGTCAAATACGACAGTTGACGTGTCTCACGTAAGCCTATGGAAGACTATGAAAAACTTACATTGCTATTGAAGTGACAAAATGTGGCTAAAAATGAAATTTTTGCCACTATGAGGCAAAAATCGACTTTTTATGTCATAAAAGAGTTCATTCTAGAAAATGAGAGCTATTAAAAAAATCAGTTTAATATGAATGTCAAATTTAACTTCAATATTGTTCAAATTTCACAAAAAAACATAACATTTTTTTGCGTTATTTCATATAAACGCGTTTACACAAACTTTGTAGAACACATGCAAAAAATATGACGGAAATCCAATCACTTTTCAAAAGCAATAAAAAAAGTATTCACTCAAAATTTCAAAAACCGATATTCAACTCGTTCGACATATTAAATTTAAAAGGGTTTTAAAATTCCCTCAAATATTCACTCGAAAATTTTACTTTTTCCAACCGGCAAACGAATAAAAAGTCAGCCCATTTTATATCTGTCCGCTAATAATAAAACGCACATAAATGAAATCCAATCACATTTATCGAGTCCGCTTTTCCGTTTAGTGCAGATCCGAGAATGATCGTATTCATCTTGTATTATACATTTTATATCGGCATAAGATTGGATAAGTAAAAATAGGAAATGGGCCTTTGTTGTCATTGTTAACCCCGAATGATATGGGTGCCGTTTTCGACTTGTGTTCCTGCGTGTCAGTCGCAATCAAACGAATCCCATTATTTCCACTGTTTATATTTATATATAGAGAATGTTGTTTTTTTTTGAGATGCATATGAGGGTGAAATTTTATGGTGAATGTAAGCTTGTGCGTATCTGATGAGTCGGAGTTGTCAAAAAAGAGTTATGTGCATACGTTTTTGTGTTCTATATTGCTCTCTTGACTCATCAGATACTTACGTTAACGTTTATGCTTCCATTTTCATTGATAATTATTCTTTTACTGGCGTATTCTATTCCACGGATGCTTATGATGATCTTTACACTTTTACTGATGCTGAATCGATGTTACGCTTGAATTTTCACTGATACTTATTATATTACCGACATATATGTAAGGTTACGCCGATACTCACAATGATGTTTACGCTTTTACTGACGTTTACGATTACGACAGTTTTTATGCTAATACTTATATCTATGCTTATGTTTACGCTAAATAGATTTTTACTGGTACTTATTATTTTACTGATGCTTATGATTACGAAAATGTTTACTACTACGCTTACGCTGACGCTGAATTGATGTTTACGATTACATTTTTACTAATACTTATTATTAACTTAAAGATACTTACACATTTACTCACTTTTATGCTTTTACTGACGCGTAAGATTACAATATGTCCATGCTTGCGGTGATGCTGAATGGATGCTTACGCTCGAATTTTCACTGATACTTATTATTTAACTGATATATACGATTACGCTAATACTTACCGATGATTACGCTTTTACTGATGTTTATGATTTTACTAACCCTTCCGTATACAATTTTACGCCGACACTCACAATGATGCTTATATTGACGCTTACAATTACATTTACTTCACTATAAAATTCTACCTTGATTCTAAATCTAAAACAATTTCACTGAATTCATAGTAAAAAATAAATTAAGTTACATCTTATTAAACCTGAAAAACATTTCATTGTACAATTTCTTTTTCGATTGTTAATTTGGACCCATCTGCGTTAAGCGATTCGAAAATTACGCTTTTGTATTATCTTCGATGTTTGAATAGATTTTTCCGATTGTTCGAAATCCGGGTCTAAAATTTCATCTGTGCGCAAATCCTATAATTGAACCAAATGTAGAATCGTTTTATACATTTTCTCTTTGTAAATTGAATATGGTACCATTTTTCATATATAATATTTTATATGTATATGCGTATATATAAATGATTATACTGAAATTACTGAATTATTACTCTGATATCTCTGATTTTTTTTTAGTTTTTTAAATGACTAAAGATTTTTGTTTCGTTTTCGTTTTATGATATTCTGAATCGAAAACTTGACAAATCCATTTTCATTCGTATAAAATCTATTGCACAACCAGCCAAGTCATCGCGCGAAATTTCAATCAGCGATTTCGCAACGAGTCATCAACTCCCGACGCGGCGATATTAATTTTCCCCAGTCGCGCGAAATTTCGTTACGAATAAAAGAATATAATAACGAACCGAAAAATGAAAAAAAAAAGTGGAAAAACGACGAGAAGCGAGATGGAAAAGGCGAAAACTCGCAGCGGAGCGCAAAATTGTCTGAAAACTTTTAATGAAGCCACTCGTTTCCTCAATTTCACAACCCTTTTTTGCTGCCGCGTCAAAAATAATAAGGACGAAAGTCAATCGACGTGTGTCCCGATGAACCTTCGGGACCTCTTTCATTTGTTCCGACGATCCTTCGAAGCCTCTTTCATTTCGTTGATTTTGCAGGAGCGGCTGTTGCTTTCGGTCATACCTAGACACGTGGCTATGGAAATGAAGGCGGATATTGCTGGAGAGCCGAGAATTGAACAATTTCACAAGATCTACATACAAAGGCACGAGAACGTCAGGTAATATTGATTTTTTTATTGTTATCTGTAATGAAATCTTTGTGCGTTTTGGTATGTGTGAGAAATTTGCGTTGTGAGGAAAACTCCTCACAACGCTGTGAGATAATATCCGTTTGCTTATAAGAGTGTGTGAGATGTTTCCAGTTGAATTTTTGATATGAGATGTTGTATATTTGTTTGAAAGCTATTATTATAGATGTGTTAGATGTTTCCGATTGAATTTTTACAGTGACATATTTTCCATTTGCTTATAAGATATTGACTGTGTGAAATTTTTTCATTTGAATTTGTGCTGTGAGGAATCTGTACTATAAGATGTTGTTTATTTGCTTGAAAGCTATTAAGATGCGTGAGGTGTTTTCGATCGAATTTTTACTGTGAGATGTTGTCCGTTTTCCTATTGAGTATGTGAGATGTTTTTGATTAAGTTCATGCTCTAAGGAATTTACACTGTGAGATGTTGTCTATTTGTTTATAAACTGTTCAATATGTAAGACGTTTTAAATTGAATTTTAAATGCATTTTAATATTTTTTAACTAAATAACAGGTGTTATGGACGTTAAATAGATTTTGGGATAATCTGGGGATTAGGTTCGAAGTATGACTTCCAGCTCATGTATTTATTTTAACATACCGTCCATTTTTTTAATAGGTTCTTAATTGAAATTTTCCAAATCATAAAAAGAAATATTTTAGCATTTTCAATATTTAAAATACATTTAAGACTGAATCGATCATTCGATAAAGTTTACGTTATGAAGTTTTACTTTCAACATTCATAATTATTTCACTTATCTTTGTTCAAATTTTTTCATTCTTTAAAAAAACTCTAAAATTTTTCACGCTATCGTAAAATTAAACGTTCTCATTTTTTTTAATATACATAAAAGATACTTTATCTAAATACCACTGTTAGAAATTTGATAATAACCTAATAATTGATAATAACCTAATTTATCATGAACGTCATTTACAACTATTGTTTGCTTCAGCTTATAATAAAAAAATAATTTAAAATTTAACAATCTTCACACTCAATTTAAAATTTCTCATTTAAGAACATGTAAAAAAGCAAAAAAAATTATAAAAACACAACATACATCCATCCGAAACGATTCAAACTGTCAATGAAAGTATCACATATTCCATTTGTTTTTCCAAAAATTACACACACACGTGACATGTGTACATACACACATATACAATATTAGTTCCACGTCAGGCTGTTCGCTCATCTAACTTTTCAAATTGCGCCAAGCAATTTCGAAATTCATATAAAATACGAACATGTATAATGCATGGCGTAAGTTTCGTTACTAGATGCGGAAACATCAACTCGATCGATATACGAGCGTCGGATACTTTTCCATGCGAAGGCTCGTGTAATTTAATTCGCGGAGTATATGTGTGAGAATGGCACATTTTTGTGATATATGATGATATATGAATTCAGAGAGAGTGTTGTTATGAATCTGAATTTACTAAAGTTTTTTTAGCCGATTTTTTTAGTTATGTGGGTTGAATCTTTTGAATTCACTTTGAGTGGAATTTTTTTATGGCGTCAATTCTATTTTTGGAATACTCTTTGAAACAATTACGATTACTTTAATTATAAATTATTCTTTCGAAGAATACACAGGTTTTTTAATTTAAATTCAATCTTTTAAATTTCAAATTTCAACCTTTTACAAAACAAATTCGACTATTGGAATATATTATTAAAACTGTTGTCATATTAATCTATGAAAATTTCATAAAGTTAAATTTGATATATAAAAGGTTAAATTTGAAAATTAAAAAGTTAAGTTCAGCGCGTAAAAGCTATAATTAAATTCAGTGCATTATTATATTTTCAAATCACTATTTGGCAATTGAGGTTAAATTTATGTAACTAAATTAAATTGTCACAATGTTATTTGATTCAACCATTAATAATAATATTTATACCTAAATTAATTTCCTTATATCTTCAATCCGTTCATGAACAATTGATCAAAGAACTAAATTTCACAGTGAGCATTGGCGTGAGAATTAATGTGAGCGTAGACGTTAGCGTAAACGTAAGCGTAGAAGGGGTGTAGTAAGCGTCAGCGTCGGCGTGAGCGTCAGCGTGAACGAAAGCTAAAGTAAACAATACTTCTCAATCACATAAGACCATCTCTTTTTCGTTCTATTATACTAATACTGCATCTCAGATTCATGGTACAAACTTACGCTTACGCTCACGTCCACCATGAACATTCGCCCCAAAATTCCAAAAAACTTCACGCATAATCCGAAAAAAAGTATTCTGGCAAAATGATGCGATAAACGGTGTTGTCTACTCGTTATAGTGTTATTATGCATTCCGAGTGTAATGGCCCTCCTGGGGACACATGGACGTTTCGGTTTACGACTCGGTCTCGGGTTGCCTTGTACAAACGTGTACGTATATCGGGAATTCCTGTGAAAAATTACGATACGGGATCCAGACGTTGTCTAGGGACTGTTTTTCTATCGCCTGTCCGTTTTATGGCTGCGGATTTTGTGATGGTTTTTAAGGATTATGGAGAAAATTCGAGATCAATATTTATGCGCACGTATATGTTATTTGAAAAGTGTTTCTATTTATTTTTTATATAAAAGTAAGATTAAAGGAGGAATTCATGGGGAGCTTAGACTTGTTAGTGTATCTTACGAGACGTGCAATTCTATAATATAAGTGCAAGTAAAATATAATAGAAACGTGTAGGTAACAAGCATGGCTTAAAAAAATACTAAAAAAGATTTCATGTCTTGAAAATTCTTAGAACGAATGTTGACTCTCGAAAATCGTTCCCCCCATAGTCTTCATCCCGATATTTTTCAACCAAAAGCTTTTCACGACGTATCCTGTTCATCCTAATAACATTCCTTCGTATAATTTTCATCCCCATAGTTTTCACCCGGTATCATTTCTATAATTTTCACTTTGTATCTTTTTCATTTTCATACTTTTCCCTCTTGTATCATTTTCGTCCCCATTGTTTTCAAACCAACCTTTTTCACCTCGAAAGTTATTCACCCCGTAAGTTTTCATTCCCATAGTTTTCACCTCAATCTCTTTCATCCCGAAAGTTTTTGATCTCCATAGTTTTCCCTTTTGTATTGTTTTCATCCCCATAGCTTTCGCCCCGATTCTTTTCCATTCTGAAAGCAATTCACATCTTCCATTTTAATTTCTTTAATTATCCCCCCCCCCCGTACCACTTTCATCCCAATAATTTTCACCCTTCATCAAAAAGTTAAAATTGAAAAGTATAGCGGTGAAAATGACGCGAGATGAAAACTATTTTGGCCGATTCATGTATCCCATAAGAAAACTTTCAAAAACGAAAAGCACGATCAATTGCATCAAACAAATTCAAATGTAGCGCGAATTTTAAAAAGTTCCCAAATTGCGCCTATGTATAATTCAACAAAGTTGCGAATTGTTTGCGCAACGAAAAGCGCGTTTTCTAAAAGCCCAAACATATTCGTAACAATATTACGAACACACTCTGATGTTACATATTTGATCATCGCACACTCATATTATATTTTGTAGCATGCATGAAAATTATTATGTGTTGCTGAATTTTTGAGTCGAAATTTAAATGTAATGTAAATGGCTCGAATCCGAGCCTTTCGAAGCGATCCGGAAAGATCCGTTCCCGATTATTTCATTTTGAAAATATAATCTTGAATATTTTAAGGGAAAATTTTTGTGTTTGTCACAAAGAGGCGTAAATATGTATATTTACGTTTACCATTACAAATTGAACGATTGGATGCGATCTAATTTTTAGCCGTTATATTTGTAAGTGGCGTATCTCTGTTTTTCTTTGTTTCGTGATATTTAGGGTTTTGCGTTTTTCAATATTTGAAAAATATTTGTAATGAACTTATTTTTCTTTCTGAGGTTCTACATAGAGATGTCAAATTTAAATTGAAATGATCCAAATTTTGGATTAATTAAAACTGATAGTTTTTTTGGAACTGAAAATCGATTACGACCCTTTCATTCATAACGAATTTCGTCAATTTTGAAAAAATGAGTTAAACTTACAATTAGATTAAAGTAAACATGGATGTCCTCTTTGTATGTTTATAATAAGAAAAGTCAACATAGTGTTATATAATATTTTCATGAAACGAATAAAAGATATTTCGCTGTAAAATATAATATAATATTATTGTATATCGGATATATGTATTATATTATATTTGAAAATGGTGTATTTCCTGTTACTATAATATAATATTTACCCTCGTAATCCGACATTATATTGCCAAAATTTTGAACTTTTACATTAATTATTTACTTACTTACTTACTTACTTACTTACTTATCAATTATACTATTGATACTACTTTTCACTATATAATTACTAGAATTTGTAAAAATCCGTACACAAATCATCAAATGCATGCAAAAATATAATACTATACAATACAATATTTTACAGCTAAATATATTTCGTTCATTTCATGGAAATATCATACTATTATATGTTGACTTTGTTTATTATAAACATACAAAGAAAAAATCTATGTATACTTAAATCTAGACTTAACTCGTTTTTTTGTTCGATTGGCGTTTACGATACTTCCATATAAATATAACGGCTCACAACGTTTTTCAAAATTTCGTTATAAATGATAGTAGCGTAATCAAATTTCAGTTCCTAAAACACTGTTTCAGTTTTAATATTATAAATCCAAAATCTTAATTAAATTTTAAATTTTGATATATTTAGAACTCTGATAAAGAAAAATAAATGCATTACAGGTTAACAGTATTTTTAAATATTGAAAAACGTAAAACCTTAAACATCTCAAAACAAAGAAAAACAGAAATTATACCACATTCAAATATAATATAATATTAGAGCTCATATGATTATTTTCGCAGTATTATAGAATTGACAGATTATTCCTCGTGGAGATTTTTCTACGAGTATTACCCACATGAAATACCCATTCGCAGAATATTCCTCCCATAGGGAAAAATTTCTATATTGCAGATCTTAAAACTGATATACTTATCGTACTGAATCATACATTTTTCAGACTTCCACTTACCAAACACAATAAACACTAATCCCCATATTTCCAACATAACATAAAATTCTCCCACATGAACATCCTTCTTAACATATTATACAACATTCTAAAGAATATCAAGGGAAACGTGCAAATCCCCGCACGGCATTTATACCCTGGAGAATTTCGCCATTTCTCAAAACACCACTATTCATTTTATCAATACGAAACGTTAAAAATCCAACATTCGAAAAGCGAAAATCGCGAAAATTTCGCACTGTTTGAACTGAGAAAACACCTCGCTCCGAAATAGAATCGGACACAATACGACACGTAATATGACAGTCATCTTATTCTGTCACGTTTATGTAATCTAATTGATTTATTAAATAATAATTTTATCAAGAACGTATGTCGTAATTAGATCACGAACTCACTGCTTGCGTAGGCACGAAAATTTTCTTACGCTTTGCTACACCTCTGACGTATTGGGCCGTTTTGTCCGAAAGTTTCCGAACTGAAGATGTTTAATTTTAATATAGAACTAGAGGCTTGTACCCGGCGTTGCTCGGGACTCTGAGAAAATAGATTGTGTACCGATTGTCGATGACTGATTGTAATTATTGACACAATCAATCGTGACGACGATACATTTTATTATAATTTGTATGCAAACAAAATGAAAAAAAATGAAATGTGAAATGATATCAAAAAACTGCATGCTTACTTAGTTTGTCCGGATTCATTGCACATTCTTGCCAAACTTTATGAAGATTCTTCTATCAGTGTGGGAGTTTATTGGATATATACATACATACATACATACATACATATACCGTTTGAGTTTTATATATAGATTATTTTGATTCGTACGAGATACGATTATGCTTAAAAAAATATCGGTTTTGTGCTTGATTGTTTGAGTAATTGCTGATTAACTTTCCCTATATGAAGGTTAAAATTACCACATTTTACAATTTTCGGGATAATTCAAAAAATGATTTATATCAAAGATATCGATTCAATTATGAAACATAGAGTCATTATGTTATATGTACAAGGTTTGTGCGATTGCGTTTTTCGTGAAAAACGCAAAAAATCTTGCGTTTCTTGTGATATTTAAACAAAATTTAATGCAAATTGAATACACCCATAACTAAACGACACCTAATAAGTCATTATCGTTATTATTTAACTGAGGATTAATTTACCTGCTAATTATATTATATTTTAAATAACTATGCCTATATCGTTGTTATGACTATATGAATCATTTTTAGTCTAAATCGATTAGTCAGACCAAAGAGGGTTTATATAATAGTTTCTATACTCGAATTACGAGTGTGATTCGTTATTTTATCACAATACGCTATTCTATTCAACTTTGTAAGCATATTTTAACCAACTATTTATACCAATTTAAATCAATGAACTAAACGGAGAGAAGGTTGTAGTTTTCATATTCGACTTACGAATACGACTCGTTATAAAACCAAAACGGGTCAATTAACCATCTAATCATATTTGGACTAATTATTTAAACTGATTTTTAATATGAACGTCTAAGATAAATCAACTGAACAGACCGCGAGAAACTTGTAGACTCTAACTCATTATTCCATCACAATAAATTATTCAATACATATTTCGACCAACTATTTATGCGTATGAATATAAACGTGTCAAATAGATCAATTAAATTAAATCAAATATCAAAACCGTGAAACTCGTAGTTTCAATATTCGGCTTATGAATTTAATTCGTTATTTTATCACAATATACTATTCTATGAATTATATTATATTTTAACCAACTATTAAATTTATACGTATGAATATGAACATGTCCAATAGAATAATCAGACTTAATCAAATATCTAGAACGTAAAACTCGTAATTTCAACATTCAGTTCACAAACCTGACTCGTCATTCCACCCCAATATGTAATTCCATCAACCACATTTCTTCTAACGATTAACTAATTATAAATCAACTCTCACACTTACGATACCCACATTCAATCAACGAGTCTAACTCGTCCAATATATTATTCCATCACCCATATTTCTTCTAACGATTCATAACTAATTATAAATCAAATAAACTTATAATACCCACATCCGATTAACGAGTCTGACTCGTCACGAGTCAACCGAACTGAAAAACGACATCAGGTTTCGTCCTTGATTGAAATCGCTTATTACGCCTGTCACAACTGCACCGCGTAATGGTCGTCGCCCACTGAATCACGCGAGGACCGCACTCCGCTTTCAAAATATTCAAATATAGGTTTTAATTCGTGTTCCATAAAGCGCAATATCGTATTTCAGTGCAATTCGAAAAAAGGCGATACTCGCCGCTTTTTTTGAGTTTCCTTTAAATACGATATTGCGCTTTATGGGATACGAATTAAAACCTATATTTAAATGTTTCGGAAGCGGAGTGCGGTCCTCGCGTGGTTCAGTGGGCGACGACCATAAAATTCCCCGAATACCCAATCCCGAAACCAGTGCCGGGTACCCGCCATAATACCCCTACGGCATTGTGCACGGCCTGGCGTGTATTGTGTTATTGGCGTGGATCTAGATTTCGCAATTTGCCGGGAATTCCGAGAACGCTCTCCGCGGCCGACCTCATTTGCGCGCCACTCCACTACGTACTATCGCAATATGGATTTTGTTATTGGATTAAATTTAGCGAGGTAGTGTTGATTTCTTGGCGAAGGTTCTCGGGTGCATGTTCGACCGTGGGAAGTTTTATGGGAAGATGGGGGTTTGCTCTGTGCTCGCTTTGTAGCGTGTGAAGAATTGTGGGGGATTGGGTTCGGATGGAAATTTTTGTGATTTTTTTATTTTAGTCTGAAATGTATAGGTGT
Organism: Hydropsyche tenuis; assembly: GCA_009617725.1. NCBI lineage: Eukaryota > Metazoa > Arthropoda > Insecta > Trichoptera > Hydropsychidae > Hydropsyche > Hydropsyche tenuis. The sequence continues at coordinate 69,975 of VTON01000165.1, read as the reverse complement.
GTCAAGATGCATGCGAGATGTGATTTTTTATAATTAAAAAAAAAGTGTATTGGTTTATAAAGTATATGTTGCAAAGCGTCAAGCCCGTTAATACGTGCATTCTTTCGAAAATGAATATTTTGTCTAAATCGTTCAGAGAAAACATACACGGGACTATGAATGAACATGTTAACTGGAGAATGTAAGAGTCGTCTATTCCGACGTAGATAACGTGCTAACGAAATAAATAAATCGCAAGTAGGGAATATGGCAGGGTATATTTTATTTTAGGGAAATAGGAGAAACCCAAAATATCCAATTTACGCTAATTTGTTTTTGGTTTATGTAAATATTAGAAATTGTGACAGATAAGTATCGCTGCGGGAATGGAAAACGGTTGGTAGCACATAGAGACCCATACACGCTTTGTATTATAGATTGCAGGTCTCATATGTTACTTTCACAATATGTAACGAAATAAAAAAAAAGTAATTTTTATTGTTAAGATATTTAGATACAGAGGATTGAGTAATTGAATAATTAACAAAATAAGTATTTCTTAGTACAGATGACAGCTATATTATGAAATATCGAACGTCTTATAGACGTCAGTTGGCATCTTATGTGTTGCCAACTGTCAATAACGAAACTAACTCATAAAATATAATATTAATAAAATAAAAATAATAATAATAATAATAAATCAATGTTTTAAATATTAATTTATGTAATTTTTTTTATAAATTTCAGTATTCTTTTTGCCGACATGTGTGGTTTTACTACACTTTCTGCTCAATGTTCAGCTGAAGAGTTGGTGCGTTTGCTGAATGAATTGTTTGCTAGGTAAGTTTTTTTCATTTAGATTAAGATATCATATTATATCTGATAATATATCAGATTTCTGATATATCATCAGGTATATCAGAAATTAGAATTTTTTTCTTCAACAAAAGTCTTTCAAATAAAAAATCGTCGCAATACATGTCTATACTAGCATCATACTCGAACGTTTATCAATAAATTATATCATCATAAATTCATTTATGTATACATATAGTGACAAACTATTAGTAAATATAGTTCTCTAAAATACCTCGGAATTGTTTTTTAAAAAATCAACTTTATTCCGACAATCACGGAATTAGGCAAGTCTCACCTACATACAATCATCATTATCATAATACATGTATTCAATATTTAAGGAAAAAAAAAACAAAAATTTCTTCTAAAGAACCCCATACACCGACCGCACTTTCATTCAAAAACCAAAAAACTCCATCGAAAAATAAAAAAAAATATCACCACGATCGCAAATCTCATCCTCGCTGCATATTCATACCCTGCTGCATATTCATCCAGCTCTTTTTCCGAGACCTTAGCTAATCGTCGGCGTCTTCTGTCTGTCAAACGCCATTGTTTGGCAAATGTTAAGTGTTGAGTGTCGTCAATGCGTGAGAGACCTCGTGACCGGAACCGAAACGGATTACCGTCTAGGTCCGTGTTTTAAGTCGGATTTCGGTCTAGGAGAACTTGAAATCGATCCTCAATCTTCGTGTGGAGTTTGAGGTGCTGGAGTGTTGAGAAACGGGGGTTTTCTGGGACGTTGTTGGGGGTTTGGGTGGTTTTTTTGATGGTGTTGAAGAAAATGGGAAGTCTAGATGGGATTGAATGCTGAAAATAATTTTTAGATGCTGAATAATTTATAGATGAAAAATTTGCAAACAATGGTTCCCTATCGTTTTGTGGAGTATGGAGTGTTCAAGTGTTGAGAAATTGAGTTTTTCTGGGACGGTGTTGGGAGTTTGGTTATTTTTTTTTATAGTTGAAAAAAATGGGAAATACAGATGGGATCAAGTACTAAAAATAATTGTTAGGTGATGAATGATTAATATATGAAAAATGTTCAAATATTGGTTCTCTATTTCAAATATTGGTTTTATTGATACAATAGCAATCAATTTGCGCATATAGTTATAGTAATATTAATGGATTTTCGATAATCACACGAATTTTATACAAATAAAAAAATAACTAGAACTGATAAAGCATGCATTTATCTTTCAAAGTATTATATTAAGAAGGGATAGTGTTTTTTTATTATCATCGCAAACTTTCATTTAATTGTTGATACAGCATTTTTTATAATTTACGTGTTCTATCAATTTTAATTATTTTGAAGGCTTAAGTGTATATTTTTTTAATGACTCACAATATATTTTTTTGATATAGAAAAAAAATTTCTATATAAATCGATAAAAGGAATAAAGTACCATTTTCTCAAAATGAGTTGGTAGTTTCTTTTTATTATTAAAAAGTGATATTTTGAATAAAAAACATTACTTTTTAATTACAGTGGGTTTACACTGTTGAAATTTTTCCGCGCCGAAACATAGATTTTTCAGCAATCAAAAATTTGCAATTCAATTGGATCGAATTTTAGTGAACAAGAATAAAATTTGATTTCCGGATCGTACTTGTAAAAAATTGTACTTTAATAGACGCTATCCATTGAAAAATTCAGTGCTGGAAAAAAAATTATTCTTCCATTTCAAACATCAATAATTATAAGATTTTTTTCAGTTTTTTAAAAAGCCGAAACTCCATAGTGATCATGACGGTAAACATACAACAGAACAAGCCTCGATCAAACATTTGAACTTACAAAATTTATAAAAGAAACCTCGAAAAAAACGCCTAAGAACTGAAAACCTTTTTTCGGCTTTCAGCGAAAAAGCCTGAAGAGAACCGAGTCCATTTCAGTATGGGGCTTGCTAATTGATTATTTACGTCTTTGCGGCCATTGTGCCAATTTCACGGATCGCAGGCTGGGACAGGGCCCTTTTAAGTTGCGGGGCCCCATGGGACCCCATGGATAAGGCTTTATAAGCGGGCATGAGTGTTGTGTGTATAGTACGCCATTTAAGCCGTATTCGTTTTCGTTTTGCGTATTGAATAGGGTGTTTGTTGAATTATGAAAGTACGGTAGGGGAGACTTGTCTAATTCCGTGATAGTCGGAGTAAAGTTGATTTTTTTAAATGATGCTGACGAGTTTTGGAGAACTGTGTTTACTAAAAGTTTGCCACTATATATACGAATTCGTGATGATGTGATTTATTGATAACCGTTCACGTATGATGCTAGTATAGATATGTGTTGCGATGATTTTTTTGTTTTTTCGCCGTGCGGAGTACCTATATGTGTGATACAGATGAGTAAAATAAAATTTTCGATATAGAATAGGATTCCATATAAAAGTGTATAATATTTTTTTTATTAAAATATTTAAAGGGATAAGTATGATAGCCTTAACAATCTAAACATTATTTTAAGCATTTTATATTAATTAATAAGATCTTATATTATAAACATTGTATTTCGAGCTTTTTAAATAAATCTATCAAAAAAAAAACTAACTTTCAAATATTTAATATTTTCAAATCGGTTACTCTTATTATTATTTGTAGTTACATCATGTATCAACACTTTGAGCAACTGTGTATGTAAATTGATTGCTGTTGTATCAATAGATTTGCATACTGATTGAGAACCAACGTTCGCAAAATTTGCTCTTCAATCGATTGATATTCAATGGGTTGACATCAAACAGATTTATCTGTTCTAAAATGAATTATTTTCACATATAAACTGTAATATTTAACTTACAAGATTTTTCTAATACCATTAAAAAGTTTTCCATTTCAAAATGTGACTTTTAAGAGGTTAAATATAATAATTTATAACATCAATCAATCAAAGTTTCACGAGGCATCGTATAGACATGAATATTTAAGTATTATTCGTTTAAAACTCAACAATCGTTACTTTATCTTTTTCATTTCGAATTTCTTATTCTTAAATAGATTCAAAATGAATCTGCAAATCAGCACTTCAAATTCTACATATATTTTTCAAAAATTTGAATATACCAGTCAATTAATTCCGAAAAAAATTGCTCTTCGTTTTCGAAAACGATCCTTCGAACCGCAACTGAGCCGAATATGCTACGTGTATGCTCAGAAATCCAATTATCTAGGTAATAGGTCCTATTTTAGTATACGTCAGATGTTTTGTCTACAAACACAAGAGAACCTTTCAATATGTCAGAACGAAAGGTTTCTGCGCAAAAAAATAATTCGATATATAAATAACTTTCGTGTCTCCGGCTGTAATAATAAGAGTATTAATTTTATTTGAATATCGCGAGTACTCGGACCTGTAATTAATTGGCCATTAATTCGTAGCTGCGTTTAATTTTGCAGATATTTCATGTTGTACGTGAGGAATGAAAACTATTCGCAATTGAAAAATATATATATTAAACTAATTTTTTTATTTCTACTGGATAGCGATCGAAAGACTGAAAGGTTTAGAAAAGTTAACTTGTACGATTTCAATTTTTTGTTTAATTTTTTTAGAGGTAATATAGAAACTTTTGGAAATTAAAATGGCTGAGTATAATGTCCAGCAACGAGTAAAACTCATTGAATTTTCTATTCCAGTGAAATATCAATTAATGAAAGTCGCGAAATATTTCCAGTATTTTCTTTGAGTTTCAATAACTGATCTTTCATATGAATAAAAAAAACCTAATGAGTTTTAATCGTTGCTAGACATATTTACAGGGCCGTAGAGAGAAATTCCGGAGCTTAGAAAAAAAACTTAATTTTTTTTTATTTTATTTTTATTTTATTTATTTATTTATATATTATATATTTTTCGAAAACATACGCTTACGAGAACCGACCTTTCCCAAAAAAAAAACAATAACATATTCAAAATCGGTTACAGGCCCTCAATATAGTCTGGGCCTTGGGAATTTACCCCTCTCCTCCCCCTCTCAACGCTCCTACATATATGCATCCATTTATTTTCCAAAAAATGCTCTATAACCTGTCAAAAAAAATGAAAATTAATGAAATAATTATTTGTTGTTTTTTTTTTAATTTTAAGGACTCCATAATATTTGATTATTTTTTTGTCATCAGGTTCGACAGATTAGCCGCTGAACATCACTGCTTGAGGATCAAACTTCTCGGAGACTGCTATTACTGCGTTTCTGGTCTTCCTGAACCAAGAGACGATCATGCCAAATGCTGCGTTGAAATGGCTCTCGATATGATCGATGCTATTGCGTAAGTCAGATGATCTAAAATTAAATCTTTGAAAATGTCCGTTTATCCGACTAATTGTAAAGCATGATAAGCTATTTTTTTTCAACTTTTAGTTTTTTTATATGTCACTGATTGTGAGACAACTTTGATCGCGAAATTCATCTACAAAAACTGAATCTCTAAAATTATACATAAGAAAATATTCTCATCTTAAAAAAAGCTATATTTGTAAATTTATGAATTAATTTTGACGGTGTTATTATTTCTGGGAATAGCCTTGAAGTGATTTTTATAAAACATTATTGTATTCTTCAGCGCATTAGGTTTAATATCAGCTTAATCAAAGGTTTTCCCGTTTTATGATATGGGCAAACTAAAATTTACTCATCGTGAAAGATTTCATGGTCAAAATATTGAGTATTAAGTAAGATTATCCTTTTAATTCATCTTATACAGTATTTTGTAGTATTTGGCTGTTTTTCAATAAAAATAGGAAGATTATTTTTATTTTCTGACGTTCAAATTAATACATCATGAAACTCAAAAATGTTTTCCAAAAATCATTCCAGGATTTTTTTCAAAAATGATAACACCATAAAAATAAGTACATAAATTTTCAAAGATATCCTTTTTGAAACAAAGATATTGCTAATGCATAGTTTTAAATATTCAGTTTTTATTGATGAATTCCGCTATCAAAGTTGTTACACTATATTTTATTTTATTTTTTATTTTACTTATACAAATACATAATTATATACATAAATACATTACTGTATGAGTACACATATACCACCATAGCCTAACAGGTCACCCTACATCGCTATGGTGGCCAAAATAAAATACAGAGTCCCAAAAAAATACACACACTTACACTAACATCGATATTTATTAAGATATGATTAATGTTAAAACTCTAAATTAAAGAAGAGAGATGTAGAATTTGTATAGCTACTACAATTTTTTTAATTGAGAAGAGTTTTAGATCAAAAATTGCTTAGAAAGTGAAGTGATAAATATTCGAACTACGCAAATTGTATAGTTCAAAATTTGGGTGCATTTTCTTTTAAGGTTTGCTTTCAATTAGTTAACTATAGCTATTTTCGGGCTATAAGCTTGATTTTCGATAAATTTTCATTGAAAACAATCTATTAGTACGAGTTTTAGAGAATCGTGGAATTTTACCTCTAAACTAGGTCCAAATTTTCATAATAAAAGAAATAAGAATCAATTTTTCTAACATAATGGAGTAGAAAGATTTAAGTAATTAAATAATTAAATTATATAGTCTGACATGTGTGCTTAAATGCAATTGGGTGCACAATTACGGAATTTTTGCGTCACAAACCATTCACTGAATAAATATGTACGAAATTACGTATCGGTTCATTGAGCACCGCTTCTTTACCTTGGCTTGTAGAAATTTACAATGTTTCGATATATTGTTTACAGACTATCTCAAAAACCATTATTTGTTTTAAAATTGTTTAACATTCGAATAACAAGTTTCATATTTGTATTTGTTTTATTTTTTTTTACACTTAAATGAAATTTTCATAGTTTCAGTAACATTTTACTACAAATTTCTTTATTTACAATTTGTGTTATATTTTATGCCTTAATTTGAAGTTAGTTTTGGTTGAAAAAAAAAATTGTAAAAGTTTTGAACTTTAAATGTGAATATACAATTTTTCGGGACATTCTGTATGTATATGATGTTAATCGTTAATTTTACATTATAAAATAAAGACAAGAAAATGTATTTCGATTATTCCCAACTTGAAAATTTAATCGAGACGAAAATAGGCATCGCAAAAAGGAAACTTTACAAATATCCTCTGCGCGAAACATACATACATTAATCCAAGAACACATTGAATTATTTATGAGGGGTTTATTTTACGTTTCGCCATTTTGCATACGTTTGTTTTCGCCGTAGACTTCGGGGAAAATTCCGCAATTTTTTTTTATCCGTCTCAAAAATAAAATCCCGCGCCGAAAAAACATTCTGAAAGTTTGGATTTCGAAAAGAATAACTTCGGGGCTTTTAAAAAGTCCGCTCGACTTTTATGTGTGATGCACAATATCGACGAAAACGGTGCTTCGAAATTGAATTTTTATTTTTTTTTGATAATTTTCGTCCATGAATTTGTTTAGTGTCTTGTTTTTTTCGAATCGAAAAGAAGCTGAATGAAGGAATATATTTTTTGGCGTATGAAAGAATTCAATAGAATTAGCCCTGATGATGAAATTTTATTCGACATTCAATACGTTCGCTATTTTGTATAGCTTCTTTAAAGAATAATTTGAAACCGTTCACAACAAATTTTTAATTATTTTATAATATCGAGAGAATAATTTAGTTCCCGTAAAAAGCATTAGCATTTATTATCAATTAAAACGAATCATTTATTAAATTTTTTTCATAAAATTTATGCATTCAAACATACATACATATATACTTATTTTTAGGGAAAATAAAAACATTATTCAATCATTAAAATAAATCTAGAATATAAAAAAATATATATTAAAAAGATTATATGAAAAAGGTGAAAATATTATCATTCAAATGAAATCTTATTGTTAGATTTTTCAAATTATAAGAATTGTTGATACAAAAAGTCACACCTAAATAACGTCAAAAGCTCGGTTGATATATGTATTTGCAAATCAATCAATCGATTGAATACTAATTAATGAATTACGTTTTAGGCATTCAAATACCTGCATTCGAGTATTATTTAATGTTTGAAACTGTAAATACAAATTAAATCGATTAGCTGCAGTTTTAAACCAGTTATTAAAATAGTTGAAAATAACAGTACCTAGATGTCATTGTTTCAGTTAAAATACCTAATAGACTAATTAGTCAACTAATCGACACAAATAGCCATCTGACGCTCTCGATAATCTCATTTTAATCGGTTCAATTTACATCTATGAACAATTTATTATAATTGACCTTTGATTAATTTCAATTGCATCTATTTTCTGTTTTGCAACATAACATACATTGTATTTATACGTTATGTGACAACATTGATCGCGGAATTTCTCTAAATATAAAAACTGAATATTAAAAGTGTATGTAAGGGAATATTTTTATTTTATGAAGGTTATCTTTGCGAATTTATGCGATAATTTTGATAGTTTTATCATTTCTGAAAAAAATTATGGAGTGATTTTTGTGACACATTAAATATGGTATGTCAATTTTGATTGTGTAGTTTATCTGTAAAAACTGAATCTTTCAAACTATAATATATTTTACATAAAAGAATGTTTTAATTTTTAAAAAGCTATTCTTGCAAATTTATGTACTAATTTTGACGGTGTTATAATTTTTGTAAAAATTTTGGAGCGATTTTTATAGAACACTTTTACATTCTTACTACTTAACAGAATATTTTAATATTCAAATAATTTCAAATTACATTAATATTGTATATTAATCTTGACAATTTTAATATTTCTGGGAAAAATCCTGGAAAGATTTTTGCAGAAAATTTTTGAGTTTCTTGATGCATTACTTTGAATATAAGCAAATTTAATAAATCTTGCTGTTATTTTTATTTTAAGACAGTCAAATACCACAAAGTATTATATTTAATGAATTATGAAAATAATCTTATTTAATAATCAATATTTTGACTATATTTTTTTTCGAAATGAATACATTTTTAGTTCGTCCTTGTAAAATTGCAAAATTTTCTGATTTTACTGATGTTAAACTCCAAGAAAAAGAATTTAAACATATTTCGCAATAATCCCTTAAAGATCATTCCCAAAAACAATATCACCATCAAAATCAGCACACAAATCAGCAAACACGACCCTTTCAAAACGAAAAAATCCCATTATATACACTTTAAAAAATTTACCTTTCATCGTTACACTCCGCGACCGAAATTGTCACAGCACTACATTAATCCCAAACGTAAACACGTTCAAAGTGCGCAGTGTGGGACGCAGGCTTAATGCCAGGTCAACACCAATAATACACCCTCGCGACAAATCGGCTAAATGTCGAACACGAGTCGACTCGATAAGTACACTTTAATTTCGAAATTTTCGACACGTTCCAGCTTGGTGAGGGAAGTGATGGGCGTCAACGTGAACATGAGGGTCGGCATCCACACGGGGAGGGTTCATTGTGGAGTTCTCGGCTTGAGGAAGTGGCAGTTCGACGTGTGGTCCAACGACGTGACCCTCGCCAATTATATGGAAAGCGGAGGAGTACCCGGGTGAGTGAATGACCTGAAAAATATGGTGTGAAATATGTAGGTATGGTGTAATTTTCATTAGGATCGTTCCGGAAATGATGTTATGTTATAACAGGCTTGTCCAAAATTTCAGTATGCGAGGGCCACTTACAAATTTCAAGTCTAAAAATTTCAATTATTGTAAATTAAAAACGTAATAAGTATTAAAATATTGATAAAGTTATTTATTTACATTATAAAACTATTTTGATGAGTACATTTCGGAATAAATGCTGTTTGTTATGTTTGTTTTTGTGTGAAAAGTGGGGGCTACTTTGACACCGTAGTGGCCCTTTGGACAAGCCTGTGTTATAATATAGGATGGTCTTTTAAAAGAAACAGTAAATGATTATTTGGTTGGGTAATTTTTATTGATTTGTAATGTAGACATCTTGAGATTAGTTGTAGAATATAATGTTAGCCAAATGATCGCCGCGGCTGTGTTGGCATAACATAACCCTTTTGATCATTTTTTTTACTTGTTCTTAGTCAGTTGGCTCAATTTCAGCAATAACCATCTTAGTCCGAATAATTGAGGTTCTACTATACTATTTCCCACACTCAATTTAACTAGTTAAGGTTATATAAGGTGCTTCAATAAGGACGCTCGATTTTAAAACGTACAATAAAATTTAACGATTTTCAAACATTGTTCAACGCTATAACCTTCCATGTTGATTTTCCATACACTACTAAATAATTTACAATAAATTTGACATGTGTCATTTTGACGCCGTGGCTGCTATGACCTAACAAATTTCAAGCGTCCCTATTGAAGAACCCTATATTAAATAGCATTACAATTATTTACAGTGACCAGCGGTTCCCAACTTTTTTTCACCCACGTACCGTTTGGTAGTACATTATGCTATATTGTACCAACCAAAGCAAAGTTTTTAGTGCCTCTCTATTATTTTTTTATTAGATCGAAAGAATTAATTTTATTAAAAAATATATTTTTTGATTAATTATATAATAATTGCAGTCAAAAACTAAAAAAAAATTATAATTTTCTTCATACTATTATATAAATATACGGCGACATGGAAAGTAAAGAAAGAGAAATAATGCTCCGGAGTAAATTGTTATTGTAGAATCCCCTTTTCAATTTTTATATATCCCACGATTTTAAAATATGGAAAAAACTTCTAAATTGTTAAAAAATAATCATTTGAAAATTTTATGGTGAAAATCAAATGCTAATTTGTAAAAAAAATCGGATTATTAAATCATTGAAAAAAAATAGCGCCACAGGCAAAAATTTTTTCGATTTTTCCAAATTTTCAATCATTGATTTTATATACATACATATATGTAAAGGTGGCCATATACGCTACGAGAAATCGTTACGATCAGACTATATAGTTCGAACGGCACCGATAAATCGCTACATGTAAGTTATAAAACTGTACAGTTTCATCCGATTTTTGCTTGTATTCCATGTACGATAAACTGTACCGTTCGAACTGTACAGTCTGATCGTAACGATTTCTCGTAGCGTATATGGCCACCATTAGACGTCGACTATGATTAATTAAGACAATCTTTATTAATTACCAAATATAATTTTTTTATATTTTCAAATCATTCATTCCTATACGTCCGCCATTATCGATTTTTCTCCCTACCACCACCCATCAACCTCACACCACCAAACGGTACGCGCACCACAGGTTGCAAACCGCCGATTTACACCAACCACCCAATAAAACAATACAAAACACCATTCCAGACGAGTCCACATAACAAAAGAGACCCTCAAATGCCTCGGAGACGACTATGTAGTAGAACCCGGCAATGGCGGCGAGCGCAACTCCTACCTGAGGGACCACAACATCGAGACGTTCCTCATCGTCCCGGACGGCACGTGTCGGGCTGTTAGTGATATATATCATTCATATGAAATCCGAACGGAACGGGTTCTTGAGATTGTCGTTTGTTTTGACAGGACCTGAGGCCGCAGCAGGGATTCTCCGGGAACGGGTCCGGGAACGTGTCCAAGGAAATGAGGATGATGGGTCACGGGTCGCAGCACGGAAGACAGAACACGTCGTTAGTATATAAGTTGTTGTTTTCGAACGTGGTATAAGTCTGTTTGTTTGCGTCGTGAGATGTAGGGATGTTACCGCAAATTTCGTTTGGCGGTAATCTGGTTTTTTTTTCTTCTAATTACTGGTTTATTGGTAAATTGTAAATGGGTACATTAGATTATTGGAAAATTGAATTTAAAAAAAAAAACGAGAAACCGAAAAAACCTTAAAACTAAAAATACTTTACCGGAAAAAAACAACATTTTTCAAAAAAAGACCGTACACCTGCAAAAACCGACTTTTCCGAAAATTCAGAAAAATCTTTTTTAAATTTGTATTTTAATCAAAATTGGCTTTTTGGAAATTTAGTTTTTTTTAATTAAAAAATAAATATTGAATGTAGATGTTCAAGTAAACTAAAATCAACTTTATCGAGAATTAATTATATTTATATTATGATGTACTTATAAATGATCTAGTATGAAAAGTAAATTACTTCGTAACGAATCAAAAAAATTGAATAATTTAAATATAATATAATATAATATAATGCGAAACGCAACTTATTCAATTATGATTGTTACGAATGGACTTATCCCACTTTGAAAAAAAAAACATTATTCCACTATACAATTTAATTATTATAATTTCGATAAGTTCATTAGGATATCATTATTATTGTTGTCATGATTTTGATTACAAAAAGATGAAATCTATATCCAACTAACAATAAAACGTACATTAACTTATTTTTTCCCCGAAAATGGACTTATTCCACTTTCGATCATAAAAGGCTCATTTTAAATTGAAACTTTGAGTCGTTTCAGCGAGTTCAGACATTCGTTTGGTGATGGAACTTGTTAGTTGTCGATTTCGATTTGTATCAAACATGTCATAAAAAGACACGGGTAGCTTTTACGAAATACTTTATCACAATATTGAACTTTTCGTAAAGTTTCGTTTCGTATTCGCAATACAGGTATCTTTTTTCACGAATTTCAGACGTTTGGGATTCGGAGAAAACTTAGAGACGAAAAATTCGGACGACGAAGTCCACGAATATTTAATTAGAGCAATTGATGCCAGATCCGATCGTCTCAGAAATGAACAATTCCATATCACATTCCAAGACAGAACCAAAGAAAACCAAGTAAGCAATGTTTTATATAATTTTTGATACATTCAATATGAAATTTCATATATTTTTTTCGAATTTCAGTTCATCAAAGAGAGAAACACAAGATTTTCTTTGTATTTCATGGGTTCTTTTATATTCTTTTTTGCTCTTCTTTACATACAATTTGCGTCGTACCCGATGTAAGTGATTCGATTATTATTATTTCAAATTATATGAATACGAATACAAATATATTAAAAAGTAATTTGTTTGTTTTTAGATCACAATTGAACTTTGTGACTTGGATTGCTCTTGCTCTAATACATTCAACTCTATGTGTATTAATAATTTCTGGAAAAAATATGGTGAATTCTATATTATTTTACATATTTAATTTCAATTAAGAAATCATGTTTCGAAAAAACATATACTAAAATATATTTATTTCAAATTTTCAGGCAAATCCTCCAGATATGGCTAAAAAAATAGTACATCATTTGAACAGCAACAGAAGAATTGCTCAATTATTGTCAATTACAGTCATATTGTTGGCGAGTTGGCTAATCAATTCATTCGCAGTTAGTTTTCTTTCTAATAATTTGAAAATTAGACAAATTATAGTATAGCTTTTACACATCAAATTCAACCATTGCAAATTTATTTTCTTAATTTTTCAATTTTTTTTTATGATTTAATGGAAAATTACGTACATATCCATGGTACAGATTTTCAGATTGATTTATTAAAAAAAAAAATTAATTATGTATTTAAAATTTGTAAAAATCACTAAATTGAATAATACATTGTATTCCATTGATCACTATGATAATGGTCTTAATAATACAATTCCAATGGTTGAATTTGATTTGTAAAAAGTTGAGTTTTATATGTATAGTATAAGGTTGAATTTGGAATATAAAAGCTGTACTAACTAAGCATTTATATATTTCAGGTGAACTTCTTAATAGAAAATCATTGTGATACGTCAAATAATACAGTTAACAGTCCAATATTGATATTAAATACTTCTGCGGCACATTTTGTGTGCGAAAATAATTTCTCGAATGATGTAAGTATCTGTATATGTATATAATAGTCTAAATACATTTTTTTTTTAAATTAAATATTATTTGTTCGTTATATATTATTTTTTCAGATTCTCTTGCCAATGACGCTGATGGTGATGAGCATTTGTGCGGTCCACCAAATAATCATCACGAACCTCAGAACATTTGTTTTGTTAATTTTATGTTCTTGTTATATAATTGTTCATATATTGAAAAGTTATTTACTACCAGAGACGTCGCCCTTCAGGTAAAATAAAATATTGAAAAACCCTGCAATTACTGACGAAATTTATGTGTTCAGCATCTTCAAATTTTTATTTCTAATTCTCTGTGTCTTTAGACATTATTTACGATTTAAAAATTTTATATAGATTTTACACTCTAAATTCAACCTTTTACAATTCAAATTCAATGAACGAATTGAAAAAAGTTGAACTTGCTTTGTAAAAGTTTGAATTTGAAGTTTAAAACCTGTATGTTTATTCATTTACTGATTAGATTATTATTTATTTATAAATATGACTTTTGTGTATTACTGATATCTCCAACCTTTTTTATCGTTTTTTTTTTTTTGATTCACAGAAATTTCGTAGAAGACGATAGACTGAATTGGATATTAAGCATTGGAAAAACTATAATGGACTTCGCAACACTCGTATCATTCTTTTTAGTACTAATAATGCATTCGCGTCAAACAGAAACTTCGCATAGACTCGATTTCATATGGAAACTTCAAGCAGCCGGTGAGTTTAAAAACCAATAATAATTCATATCGAATTACAAAATAAATGTTTCACCATCATATTTCAGACGAAAAGGACGAAATGGAAAACTTGGAAGCGTACAATCGCAAATTATTAGGCAACATATTACCGGCACACGTGGCCAAACATTTTCTGAACAACGACAAGAACAATGACGTACGTTTGCCATTTTGAAAATCGCAAAATAATCCGTGGAATAAACGCCATATCTAAGAAAAAACTGGTGTAAACTGAATTTTTATATGAAGCTTGATATTGTGGTTCTTAACAAAATAGCAAAAACTCCATGTCTATTTGAAATCATCATATTATCAAGTGCTGTAACATATCTACTTATGAAACAATTTGAAAATTCTAAAATTCAAAATTCATTTAATTTATAATTTCAAATTGTCATAAAATTCTAAGTAGATATTTCACAGCACTGATAATATTATAAGATAAACTAGGTATCGAAAGGTTTACAGTCACATTAATTATTTTTTATAAGATATTCCGTTTACGAATTAAAAACCGTTTCTTAGAATCTTTTGAACTCTCTATATACATACTGCATACAAAATATAATAGTAGCAATTCTCTCAATCAAATTATCTCCAAAGCAGTTACTCTTACGAATAAATAAAAAAAAATAAAATCCTCAGTCCCTATGTACATTACAAGATACATAGACTTTATTGCCTTTTTTAAAGCTATTTTAGATTTATTTTCATTGGAACTTTTTGTAAATTATAGTGTAAACTATATTATTCCGTTTAATTTTGTCCTTTTTGCCATATAGGACGCGAAATTTTTGTTATATGGTAGTTTTTTGCTTGACATCTCAACGACGTCGCGTTAAGTCACGTTTTATTTTCAATATTTTTTTATTAAAAATTCACTCACATAACATTATTATGGTACATTCTTAAAAAGAAAGATTGTTTTTAACAATTGAAACCAAAACTTCATTGTATATTGTAATGTATCATATCATAATTTGACATCAAACAAGAATGTATTTGTACAATACATTAGAACGTAAATTTGATCTGAAGGGTCGTTTTTGTCAGTTTAGCAGTATTTGTTATTTTCAAATAATTTGTTGTCATTATGTGATTTAGATTAAAAAAAAACTTTTCATGCTTCTTCAATGCCATAAATACAAAATTAAAATAATAATTTTTTTTTCATGAAAAACAGTCAGGACTGAAGAACTTAAAATGTCTTTTTTGTGGGAATTTTTTTAAGCTACAAATTCGACCTACAATATTTTTCTGTAAAAGTGATAGTTGACGTTAACGAGATATTCACGAAAAACCGTTTTCCTTCCTACGTAAAATCTTATACTGACCTCAAATCGAAATGGAGTTTTTGCCATTGTGTTAAGAACTACAATATCAAACATAATACCAAAACTCGATTTTACACCAATTATCGCGAAGCGATGTGCCTTTATTCCCCGGATTAAAAAGTTTGATGAATCGATCAGCTAATCGAATTTTCACGTTTCAGGAGCTGTACCACGAACAATGCGAGTCGGTGTGCGTTTTGTTCGCCTCGATCCCCAACTTTTCAGAGTTTTACGTAGAGCTTGAGGGCAACAACGAAGGTGTGGAATGCTTGAGGCTCTTGAACGAGATCATAGCCGACTTCGACGAGCTTTTGTCTGAAAGCCGGTTTCAGTGCATCGAAAAGATCAAGAGCACCGGCGCCACGTATATGGCCGCTTCAGGTATGCCGAAATCGTTTAATGAGAATTTCGAATGTGCAAATCGAAAATTTGCAATGTGCTAAGCGTCGTTTTTGAAATTGCTTAGATCGTGTATGAAGCAAAACTGTTTTGCGTTGTATGTGAATAATACTAGGTCTAAAAAGGTCTAGGTTTAGGTAAATCTGGCCTCCCTAGAAAGTGCATGTGCTATCGATCTAAACTATTAGTAAAAATAAATAGGTTTAGTGGTTACAGACTTACAGTGGGTAGGTTAATTTTTCTCAGGCAATATCTTTTGACTAAGCAATTCCGCAAATGATGGATAACATATTTCTCAATTTATTTGTTAATAGATATTATACTTTCAAAATATTCATAATAATTGAAAGAATGTAACTACTATAACAAATTTGATCACAGAATTCATCTGTAAAAACTGAATCTTTAAAATTAAACATATGAAGATTATTGTATTATATGAAAGCTATCTTTTCTAATTTTTGTACGAATTTTTACAACCGAAAATGTCTCTTTCAGGTCTAACAAACGAATCTAGAGACATGCAAGGCTACCGCCACGTGACAGCGATGGCGGACTATGCGCTGAAAATCCGCGAAGTTCTGAAAAACGTCAACGAGCACTCGTTCAACAATTTTAGGATAAGAATAGGTAACGATCTGACATAATAAAAGCGGCGTTTTTTAAAACGAAACCGAAAAAAAAATGTAGTGAAAACGATGCGATCCCATTTGCACTTTTGCGTTTTTATATGCGTTGGCGCTTTTTGCATGCGCGTTTCTCTTACGAATAAATGTGAAATTTGTGAAATTTTGTAAAATTTTTTGCCAAATTTGGCAACTGTATTCTAGAGGTTTTATTTCAATTTATTAGGTATCAATATTGGCCCAGTCGTAGCCGGCGTGATCGGAGTAAGAAAACCTCAATATGATATTTGGGGAAATGCCGTTAATGTTGCCAGTCGGATGGATTCTACAGGATTATTGGACCAAATACAGGTTGGATTAAAGCCTTATTATCAAAAACAATGTTTTGAGTTGAAATTTCGATTGTTATATTCTAATGTTTAAAACGGTTTGTAAATGAATTTCAGGTTACTCAAGAAGTGTATCAAATTTTGAGCAAAAGGGGCTATTTGTTGACATGCAGAGGTACGATTAATGTTAAAGGCAAAGGTAACATGGTCACGTATTTTTTGAACGGGCATACTAATAATCAGATGATGAACTGTCCTGAAAATGTGCTGACTGAAACTGAAGAGGTAATCGAATCAAATTATGTCATTTTTTTGTTTTAAAACCTAACTCAATCTTGTGAATAAAAGGATTTAAAAATGTATTTATTTTCTGAAAAATGGCTATTTTTTGTAGGACAATGCTGAAGCAACGAAACTAGAAATATCATGTTCATTGGACAACATGAACGAATCTAAAATGGATAAAAATGAAGAAGTCAAAATGCTCATTGAATCGAATTCAAATCATGGTATGTATTGACATAGCATGATATGAAAATTGTTTCAAAATCAATTTTTATATCTAAAAAGTTTTAAATTGGTCCAGGTGGTATCGGACGATGACGTTACTTATGATATGAAAAAATACAATGACAAAGACTTTAAAGTTAAAATAAAATTAATCATAAGCGGAGTATACGCAAAATACTCCAGATAATGATAAAAGTTTATTCCCTCCAAGTAGTTCTAAGTAGTTTCTCTTATTATTGCTGGTACCCAGCTAAGCGGGCTCACGAAGCTGGCATTCTACGCCAGCTTCCTGGCATAGAATGCCAGAATTATGGGATAGAATGCAAAATTATGGTCTTCTAGAATAGGCTTGTCCAAAATTTCGGTGTACGAGGGCCACTTTGGCGAAATGTACAAACATCGGGGGGCCACTTACAAATTTCAATTTTTGTAAATTCAAAACGTAATAAGTATTAAAATATTGGTAGAGTTATTTATTTCCATTATAAAACTATTTCAATGAGTACATTTCGGAATAAATGCTGTTTGTTATATTTGTTTTTGTGTGAAAAGTGGGAGCCACTCGCACGAGAACTGGAGTCCCTTTGGCCCCGAAGTGGCCTTTTGAGCAAGCCTGTTCTAGAATAACTATATTACAATATAATTTCAGATACTCTCCACGCTTCGACCAACAATACAAGCCGACACAAAAACAACGCATCCAGAACCAGCCACCTCCCAGCGTTCAACTCGAAAGCGATCAGATGCTCGAGACCAGCCTCGATGCACGACAACCTAGCTTCCAACAGACGAGTGGACGAGCTGGCAGTCCTCGACCTCCACAGGTCGACCCCGACTGACATTGGAGGCCGCACCACCTCTTCGACGACACCCGTCAGCCAAAACAGCCAGCGGAATGGCGGTCCTGGGGACGCTCTGTCCCTAGATCCTGTCACGCCGTCGGTCAGGAAGCTCAGGGAAGCCTCCTGCAAGTCCTTACCGTTGACCACAGCCTCGGTCATCAATGGCCATTGTGACAGGCACTCCACCAGCGTCGAACTGGCGTCCAGGAAAGTAGGCCTCATCGAGAACCCGCTGGCTGCTGAAGACTGCGCCAATTGCGTCGACGACTATTGCTGCTATGACGCATGCTAGACATGTGCATAGTAAATGTGGATGGGCGTGGAAAGAAACGATGGTTTATTTATTTTGTTTTATGATGTAAATTTATAGGTAGCACGTATTGATCGGTGTGCAAACGAATGTTTCAACTTTTTGATGCAGTGGAGCCTCGATTGTCCGGATAATCGAGACAGGATGTTTTCGCTATATTCATTAGATTGAGACGACGTTTCAGAAATTGTCTTTTAATGATAGCATGGTTCGTTTTTTTGACGATATGGGTGATTTTAAATATAAATGTATATTAAAATCATTACTGAGAATAACTTTATAGAAATAGTCCGGTTTGAAATTAAAAAGCCTACTGAATCAAGTAAAAGAATTCTGTGTCATTGTGCAATTCTGACTAATAGCAGTTACAACTTTCAAGTTAAAATTTCTGAATTTTATTTTTAATATAATAAGTTATTTTTGTTTTTATTTTCCATTAAATCAATCCTCGTTGTTTACTTAGCAAAAAAACTTTGGCTGGGTTTGTTTGTTTGTTTCTTTGTTTCTTTTTTTTCTTTTTTATAATTAATTTCATCAGTATACATATACATATTCAAAACCTCTACAATTGCAATGATAAATGCGCAAACACCGAAATATTTTTTTTATTTATTTATTGAAAAACTGAACAAAATAATTTGTATTATAAAATTCATTTCAGGCTTTAATTTAATCACCCTCTTAGTTGAATCAGCATAATTTTGTTGCGTACTTGTAAAAAAATTGTAAAATCCGCTATTTTTTATGGATCCGGATAATCGAAGCTCCACTATACTTTATGGATCTGTTGTTTTCCATCCTGCCATATTTCTTTGTAAGAAAGTGTCTTTTTATTTTGATGATTATCTGATTTTGAGGTTGTTTGTGTTTAATTCTCAAAGTCCATCATCGGAGATTATTTAGTTTGTTTCCCAAATTTAAGACATTTGTGTAACATTGTAATTGATGGACGTTTTCATGAACCAATATTTAATGTGTGACGTTGTAAAGATCTAATGAAAATGTTTTTTCAATTATAGTGATGGAATTAGCGTACGGCCAGAATGGCAAAGATTGATTTTAACACGTGTGCAATATGTGCGTACACTAGTGGTTCTTGTTCGATTAAAATCAGTTATAACTGAAGTTTTCTTATAATTTCATAATATAGAACCTTTACATGAATCTCAAAAATAATATTCATTTTATTTAATTCAAAAAAGTGCTTTAATCTTTAAATCATTGTTTTGGCATTATCGTCAACTGTTGCAAAATCGAGTCTTTTATAACATCAGAAATTTTAATATATTTCCTTATCATACTGATATGGAAAATGTTGGTCTTAAAGAATTTTAAAATTTTAAATTGCAGGATCTTTAAATGAATCTCAAAAACTCTAAAACATAAAAGATGCACTTTAAACTTTGAATCATTGTTTTTACATCAACTTTATATGCAATTATCTATATTATACCAAAGAAGACTTTTATAGTTTCCGAAATGTTGACATATTTCTTTATTATACGCAGTGATAATGAAAATGTTACTTAATATTTGAAAATTATAAAATACCACTTCCAAGCAGTTTCAGATCAATGACTAAATGATAATGATAATTGACTTGTTTTTACATCCAATTTTTATAATTGCTAAATCAAAAAGCATATTCTATATTGAAATATAAATATAATTTTCATGAACCACTAGTATATATGCCTATTTTGCATCTAGAAACATATATTTAAAATATCGTCATTCCTATTAGTCTATTGTATCTTTAAATACAACTATTTTTGTATTCTATCTTTTTATCTCCAAGACCAAAAAAAATTATATTTATTCTATTCGGAAAGTATGTTTAAAACAACTTAAATTCTTATGTTGATTCAAATTCGATATGATCGAAAACCTACTGTCTATATTTTTCAAAATTGACAACGCTGCTAAATCCACAAATTTTCAAAATATACGTACCGGACCCTTTTATACCTATATATTATATTTAAACGATTTTCCACTTGAATGGATCGATATATTTTGTTATCGGAAAGAACATATAATGCCGTACAAAATCATGAGCTTCGAACATTATTTTGATTTAATATATTATATAAACATCGTTAAAATGTGGAAAGAAAACCAAATTTATTTGGTTTCCATTTTTCATGGCCTAAAATATCTGATTTAAAAAATATATGTAATACTTCATCCCATTCATGTGATATTCATAAAATTAACATTCTCGATTTTTATTGCATATAAAATATGCTATTTATTAACTGTTTTAACATAATCATATAAATATACATATTATATATTTGTTGAAAAATAATTTTTTCATCGATGTAACAATTTTCAATTATTTGAAGAACATCACAGGGTAATAACAAAATGGCCTGTAAATTTATATAAACTTTGTGCACATCCGTAAAAATATTTTATATTACGAATATACTGAAAAATTATAAAGATCACGGCCAGAACGATTCGAAAATCGCATGAAAAACATTTTTCAAATTGCATCCCAATATACTCATAAGTAAATAGTATTAAATAATCTATGTTATAGGCAAAAATTACATATTCGTAGTACCCTCAAGTCCAAATCCCTCGCAAATACCATTTCTGTGAAATTCACATCAAACTGTGTTTCCAAAGCCAAAACATTTAAAATATATAACTGTTATGGATGTTCTGTATTTAAAAAAATGTAGTTAAATATTTGTTATCACTGTTTCAATAGTATAATTGTGTTACTGCATATGTTACGTGACGTTTGTGGAATCACGTTTTCCGTGAAAAACGCAAAAAAAATACGTTTTTTGTGAAATTTAACGTTATCTGTCAATGTGTCGTCCCCTCTTGTTGGTGTTATTAAAAAAATTAATGTTTAACGTCATCTGTCAAAAATGACAGTTGACGTGTCTTATGATATACCTATGAAGGCTAAGAAAGACTTATATTACTGATACCAGAGTGTTACAATGTGGTTAAAAAGAACATTAAGGACCATAAATAACCAGTTTTGTGAATCATAAAAGAGCTCATTCTAAAAGATGGAGGACAAGATTTGCCAGTTGAAAAAAGCTTGTTAATACGGATATCAATGTTGTTTAAATTGCACAAAAAACGCAAGATTTTTTTGTAAAATTTAACCTCATCTGTCAGTGTATTTTTCCCCTCTATTCGTGTTATTGAAAAAATGAATGTTTAAAGTCATCTGTCAAATATAACAGTTGACGTGTCTTATGATATACCTATGGAAGGCTAAGAAGGGTTCGTATTGTTGGTACCAGGGTGTCGCAATATGGTTGAAAAGGACATTGATGACCATAAAAGCTCGGCTTTATGAATCATAAAAGGGCTTGTTCTATCATAGATGAGAATCAGAAGTTGCCAGTTGAAAAAATCAGTTGTTGAAATTGTACAAAAACACAAGATTCTTTGCGTTTTTTATGGAAAACGCAATCACACAAACGTTACGCAAAATAAAAAGATTATAAAATGTACTAATCATGTTCAATTCTCATCGGCGTTCATTGTTGAAAAAAAATCTAAGCTTTACATGTGTTTTACCGTATCGATGTGATTCCAAAGGGCCGTTAATATGATTAAGTGCTAAAAAAAAAACCTATATGTATTGACTAAATGTGATACTTCAAAATGAAAATTTATGCCAAATAAAATATTTTTGTGACGTTTTTAGTTACTTTTTAGTTAGTTTTAAAACTAATAAATTTTACATATATTTAAAAGTCGCTCATTAATTGGATATATTATATAAACGTATATTTTTATGAATTAGTTTTATGCGACGGAATTTTTTTTCTTCTGTATATGATTGATGCCCTTCCGGAACGAATTTTATAGTCAGTAAAAATGAAGATGAATCAAAATGACTAATCTGAACGTATTAACGGAAACGCAACATAATAATAATGATGTGAATATTATTTGTAATTTTTAGGATGTGTTATATCATTATCACCGTTATCATCACCATCTTATGATATAATATCCATTACAAGAAAAAAACCTTTTCAGTCACCATCAAAAGTTCAGATACATTTGAAAAAAGTAACTCTAGAAAAGTTTAAAATAGTTTCGAATTTTCATTGCTCGTAAAAGTCGACAAAAATACTTAATCAAGAGAACATATGTATACGTATATTTGAATCATCTTCATTTGTACTGACTGTTTGTAAACGATTTTGATTTATCTTGAAAATCTTTGTTATTTCTAATTTTGTTTTATTATTTACCTTATTTCCATGTACTGTGTTTTGTAAATGAATTTCCAATCTTAGTTGTTCACAATAAAGATGTATGAATTCAAATCTGCTGGTTTATTTTATTTTTTAATTATTGAATCTCTTTTAATTCGATAATTTTTATTAAAAACATGTGATTTGATTACCGAACAATATACATAGTTTAGAAATTCCAAACTTGTCTTTTTTGACACACATTTTTGAAATGAAATAATATCAGAAAATATTTAAATTTATTTTATGAAATATCTAAAATCACTATAATTATATTTATGATGTTTGAATGTATATGTATATGAAATAATTTTAGAATCAAAAATAATATGAAAACGTTTTCAAAAACAGTCTGTCCACGACAGACAAACTTTCATACTTATAATAATAATAATAATAATAATAATAATATAGATAACATAACTTTAAGTAATGTCAGTAAACTCCATCATCTAAAATCCTGTCACTCGCGTGAGGGTGAAAAATGTTACGTTTAGTAACTGTGACTGAAAAGAACTACGACTTTACATGGACCACACTTGTAAACTGGTAAGAAAACCTTCGAATAATTGTAGGCACAGAATTACAGAGACTTATCGAGCAGAAAAAATTGATAGGAATTCGGCATTCGGTATAAGGCAGCTATTGGATACTACAATGAAATGTTTAAACGGTTTAAAAAATAGTGAAGTCGATACTAATGGATGGGATGTCATAGTTATTTTTTTACTGGTTCGAAAGTTGCATAAGTTGCATAAGGAATCACATGAAGACTGGGAAAAAGAAATAAGCAGTTACCCAATGGATATGCTTCCTACTTTGAAAAATTTCATGGAGTTTTTGGAACAATGCTTTTGCATTTTAGAGATGATGCAACTCACAACAAATCATTAGCAATATGTAGACAGATTTTCAAAATCAAAGTCATTTATGTTGACAGTGAAGAGAGATGAAAACATTTGGATTCTGTGGAGAGTGACATTCAATGATATCTTGTTTAAAACTTAAATAGATACTTTCTCCGTACAAATAATTTTTGTTATAACTGTTTAGCATTTGGGCTTTTGGCAAAGGTATGCAAGTCCAAATATAGCTGTAAACATTGCAACAACCAATACAATTCGACGCATCATGTAAACAGTCAAAGCAGTAATTATAACAATAAGACGGTGTCGTCAAAAGAGAATTAGTCAGATTCAAGCAGGAAAACAGGCGTTAAATAAAATAAAGACAAATTGCACATCAAATCATATCTAATTTCTAGAGAACATGGTGCAATTTTAGCTACGGCATTAATACAGTTGAAAACACCAAAGGATATGCAAACAGTGTGAGCACTTATATTATAGATACATGTTCACAAGAATTGTTAATTACTGAATCGGCAGTAAACAGATTTCAATTTATAATAAAAAGGATAAGATAATGGGTCAAATCACAGGAGTGGGTCATTGGTGACTGAAATAAACAATAAAGCAAGCTTGACATTGGGTTTAAGGTTAAATAAATATAATATAATATAAGAGATTGGATGTGTATTGAAGAGCATGGTCCTGGGAGTGCAGGAAATCAATGCGATGCTACCATCTTGATCTTGATTTTGCCTTTTTTTTCTTTTGTTCCTTTCTTTTTTTTTCTTTCATTATGTTGAATTGTACGCTTGTGTTTCTTTCTTTTCGATGTGTCATTTTATTTTCTTTTTTATTTTGATGTTAGTGTTCATTTGATTGTATCTGTGTAATTTATTATGTTTCTTAGAAACCTCGATCATAATATACGAGGTCAATAAATGTTTTTAAAAAAAAAAAAAAAATAATATAAGACATAAATGGAAAATGACAGCACGGGAATTACAAATTGATGATTTAGTATTGATCGAAGATTTCTACTTGGAATGTGGCTCACAGGGCGCATAATAAAAAAATACACAGGTCAAAACAATTTGACGCATACCTATTTGCGATAGGTTTTTATACGAACTATTCAGAAATTATGTCCATTGCTAAACTGCCATTAATTTAGTTATTCTCATTGAATCTTTCATGAATATTTGTGTTTTGAATTTATTTATGTGTTAGTTCGTTTTCATTTTATCGATTAACCATATGGTGGGCAAATTTTATTCCTTATAATTATTTCAAATTACTTAGGTGAAATTATTAAGTAGTCATTTTATAATATGAATGTAGAAAAAAATACTATAGGTAAAAAGATAATCGTGGTGGGAAGCATATATCCGACGGAACCATTACAGATAAATAATTTTAGTCGAAATAAAAATCATCACATTTTTTAAATACATATATTTATTATGGGTAAAAAATATAGAAAATATACAATTATAGTAGGTAAACATTAAATAAACAAAAAGGGCAAAATATTTTTATATTTTTCCATGAAAATTTTTGAAACATGGGTCCACACAAAGTGGCACTTCGCACCCGCTGCAAATATATTTGGTACGTTTTTCGATTGCTTTGGTACTGCAGAACCTGCACCGTCTATAAGTGCCACCAAGTGTTGGGAGATGCTGCCCAACCCCTGTTAGATAAAAATATCATAATTACCATAATACCATAATTATTAAAATTCTGAAAAAGGACCGAATTTCATCAATATTGACATCCATCCAATTCATTTTCAACTCTTCTTTGGCATATCTGTTTGTTTCTTCCACTATAATCTAAAATATATTTTCAAAAGATTTCTCGAAAATATCGATTTCTTTGGGGTAACTGAAATCGATTTTAGAATTTTTAAACTCTTTTCTTCGGTCGTCAGGTTTTCGAAAATCTTCACAGTTCTATATCCATTGAACCAGTGGTGTGACAAATTCTATAATATCCGGTAGCAATATCTCAATTGAATCTTCTGATTCATTTGCATGGTTTTCCATTTGAGGAACGGGACGAAAATCAGTATTAGTATTGTCCAGTTCATCCAATTCTACGCGAGCGTCTTCGTCGCATTCAGCATCGGAAGGCAAAGAATGGAAATATTCCAATATTTCTTCCATATCTTCAAGCGCATTTTATTTTTAGCCATCTAAAGATAATAATGAAAGTAAACAGTAACATAACAGTAATACTTCAAAAGAATATACATCAATAATTTTGGTCACATTTAGTTCTGTGGGATATATATTTCCCACTTCTTTGACACTTGATTATAACTGAAAGACGTGCGTGTTTTCAGATATTTATTAATTAATGTAAACATGAATACATACCGTGATAGAAATATAATAGTATATAGCTTAGAAAGTCCTGGACGCTGTATAAAACGATTTTTTGGGAAAAAACTCCGAATTTTCGTCAATCTGACACAAATAATCTTGACTACATGCACTCCGAACGATGTACTGTCAAAACTGACCGTTAGTTGTTAAATATTTGATTTGAAAAAGATTCCAGAATATGTCAACGGATGGAATTAGTATATTTTAAGTGGAAACACCGCTTCCCAATGACTTTTTTGTGGCATTTCCTTATCTGGGAATACATCTTCCCACCGCCCATGAAAGGGTTAAATGATATGCAATGATTGCATATAAGTATATCTTAAATATGTTTTTGTAAGTTTTGATTTCTTGATGTGTCTTAAAGAGAGATGGGCAAAAATGGGAATTTTTAACGAACGGGAAAAAACCGGGAACTTTGGGAAAATTGGAGTTTTTTTGATAGAAAATGACCAAAATGATACAAAATATTTTATTAAATATGTATTAATTAAAGAAAGATTACATTAAATGAAACAAGAGTTTTTATAAAATAATTTGGATGTCAAATATCAATTTTATTAAAAATTAATCAATTGATAAAAAAGTTACAACGATTTAAGTGAATTTGTCACGAAAGGCGACGTATGTACCGGCACGTAATCGAAGGGATATTTCAAGATTTTTTTCTGCACCAAAAACAAACTATATTTTCATAACAATTATCAAATATCATTAACAAGTATACGGGCTATCAATAAAAATATATAATCTGGTCAAAATAAAGTATGTTGTTGAGAAAAACGCAAAAAGTGTTGGTGCCGTACAAGTACGGCAATCCTATTTTCGGGATGTCCGAGTGGTGCCATACCCGTACAGCGGTAGACTACTCAATGGGTTAATTATAATCGCCATATTAATCTTAATTTTTATAAAAAATAACATAATAAAATTATGGAGTCTTAAAATTGAAATAATTATAAAATTTCTCTACGAGTTTTCGATGTTACTATCGTCTTTAAAATGTTTATTTTTACTCTTTTTCATAATTATAATAATCGAAATTTTCTATAATAATAAAATTTAACTAAAATTTGAGGTTTTAAATTAATATATCATAGAAAAATTCTAACGAAATCCATTACAAAGCGCGACTGAATTTTCCACAGTAGTTTTTTCTTGATTTTTTATGTGGGCAGTCGCAGATTTTTCTGTGTAAGTTAAATTAAATAGTTTACAAGCATTCCATTATATATTTAACTTATTTTTATTTCATATTCATAACTAGTTGGCTAGTTTTATTAAAATATATCGAGCGAAACTCGTAACGCAGGTATTCGACGATTGTTTCCGGAGTCTCGAAAAAACCCAGTAGACATACAAATTACGGATAAACTTGAATATAGAACAGTTCACATATTCCGTTTCGTTACTGTTCCCTTTAACTGTGTCTGACCACTTTAGCGGTCATAGACAACATGACTGTAGTACGTCTAACCGACATAGCAGTAACAAGTGTGGATATTTACATACAGCTGTCGCGCTACAGACACGTACGGACTTCTTACTGTCGCAGTTAAAAAGTTTTAATGTATATTTGTATTATAAAATAAAATAAAACTTATAGTATTTCAAAATCGGTCAATGTACATTGCGGCTCACAATCAGTACAATGAATAAGAATGAACTCGACGATATTCAAATTATTATTCCGATACATAACATCATTCACCAACATTTGGCTCTTATAGATTTTTTTTTATTGTAAATATTTTTAAAATCTAGCCCCTTTTTGTATACATGACACGCTATGATATTAACCACTTTAAAAGTAAAATCTCATGAGTTTATCGCAAATTAATATATTTTGTATTTCTATATTTTTTCAATCCCTCACCGAAATATAACTTGGGCTAGCGCAGTGAGGTATAGCCTAGACTGCCGAATTTGTCTGGTAAGGCCTTGTCCTGCAGTGGATAACTAATAGGCTGCTAATGATGATGATATTTTTTCAAATATCAACTACCGTATAGAAAGATCAAAATTTTTTTAAATAGAATGAATTTGGCTTACAAAATCGATTTACTAGATAATGTCGCCTAGTGGATACCCAGGTATCCACACTATTCGTATTCCGGAGCAACGCTGGGTATTGACAAAAGGGTTATAAAAAGCCTATATTATTAATACAGTTACGGCATCAAAATTAAACCTTCAACTGCAGACACTCGTTGAAGGTGTCGGGACAATCGACATAACAGGGCAACACAACAAATGTCGATAAAATAACAACATACTTCGAAGAGGAACTCGGTATCGATAAGTGGTTATACATTATATCGAAAGAAAAGGCCTCTTTCGCGTGGACAACCTCGTCGTCGCTATAAAGAATGATTGCCACTCGGCGAAGCTAAAATTGTACAATCGTATTTTATTAACGTATAAATACAATCAGACCTATTCTAATTTATACATTACATAGTTGTTTCAGATGTCCGTCTTCATACTGTCCATGAGAGGGTGCAGACTCTTCACGAACGCAAACTGCGGTGACGGTGCTTGCACGACTCTGTCCGCTCCGAGTACGTAATCTAAGCTCTGTGCTGGAATCAGTCTTCTCATCGCAATGACGACATTGAGGCTAATCGACAACACTTTGTATGTCAGCGACGCATTCCTCAGGATTCCCAGAGTACTAGAAATACCTTTCTGTCAGCAACTCCTGCACAAATAAAATCGATCAACAACCAAAGGTGTACTTGTGTTGTAATGACTAAAACAGACATAAAGTAAATTTTGTGGTCAAAAAGGCGAATGCAAAAGACGGAGGTGGGGTTGAGGAATGAGAAATGAGAGATGAGAAAGCGGAAGCAGGCAAAAGCGAGTACAATAATAATAGTAACTTACGCGACCCAGTTCTAGAAAACGTCGAGAGCTGAAATCCAAACGAACAACGACATTAACAATCTTAATATTCGAAGAATAAAATCAAAACAAAATATGTACCGAGTTGAAGTCTGTAGCCATTTTCGCAACACAACTTTCTCACAATCAGAACGATTAACTGCTGTCAATTCTCGCGTAGACGGCCAACTGTCAAACAGACAAGTGACCTAACAGTGACTTCTTCGACCAACAAACCAAATCCGTATTTTTTTTTATTTTATTATTTTATACGGGTAATTAAAAATGAGATAACAACAAATTTACGAATTTATCTGGTCGAAAGAAGCACACTGTTAGTGAAATACAAATTCTTTCGGTTCGAAAAGTCACGAACACAATATAAAAAATGATCGATTTTGAGGGCGAATAATTAAAACAAAAAGACGATCTTGTGATGTGAAAATGAAATAAAAAGCTTGAAAAAAAATGGAGTTGGCTACCCCGTCGTTCTGTCGAGTGGTAACAGTTGCAGCGAGTGACTGCGAAAAGCGAGCGTTTGACAGTTTGTTAGGGTTGCCAGATTTCTTGCAAATCAAACCGGGACACCCCCCTTCGATATATATTTCAACTAGCCATTTTACCCGAAACATCCACAATAGCAAGTACAGTTGAATTAGTCACTTCATTTTTATACAGCTAATAGATTTGTTTATTTTTTTCACATACAAATATAACGGTTTTTCCATCTTTTTCGGAAAATCAGAGTGACAATATCAATTTTTTTAATTCAAAAATGCATTTTTTGCGTTTATTTTGCAAAATAAAATTTTTATGGTCGATAATCATTTTACAGTCAAAAACGCACGAATTTTGAAATTTTGCCCTAATCCGCAGGGGGGTGATTGCCCCTACAACCCCCCCTCGCTGGATCCGTCCCTGTACACAAACTGAATCTGTATGTACGATAGACAAAAATGCTTAAAAAGTGTTCATAATAGAAAAATTTGAAAATCGAAACTTTTGGGCATCCCAAGAGGTTCCCTC
Organism: Hydropsyche tenuis; assembly: GCA_009617725.1. Classification (NCBI taxonomy): domain Eukaryota; kingdom Metazoa; phylum Arthropoda; class Insecta; order Trichoptera; family Hydropsychidae; genus Hydropsyche; species Hydropsyche tenuis. The sequence goes on along the minus strand of VTON01000165.1, from coordinate 39,901 downwards.
GAGACACTGGGATACGAGGCTGAAAACCGGTGACAGTCCCGGTTAATCGGGACGCCTGGCAACCCTACAGTTTGTGTCCTCGAAGCGGCAAACGCGCGACGAAAACGAGTCTTTCTTCGGAAAAATTTCTTCACGACAATTGCAAAAGAGAATCTCGTAAGCCCGACATATTATTTGAGCAATAAGTCGACATGGAGGGTGCCTACGCTGAGGACGACAATGACGAGGTTACGGCCTAGTCTATTCATCGGTCACTCCGAAACCAAAAGTTTCAGACCCAAGTGACGTCACATCATTCATGCATTCGCACTGGCTGGCAATCAATACCCAGATGATGTTTATCACGCATAACCTTACATTACGTCGAACGAGAACAATTGTTCCCGCGATTCAACAAGAAAACACTAAAAGAAAGACACAAGAAGAAAGGAGTATTTTTACTCATCGGAAAAACGACAACGACAATGGATTTTCATGGTTGTTGGTATTTGTCGAGAGACTATCGAGTGTTTGGTGATCGACATTCCGCTGGAAAGCACAAAGCCTGGCTTTTGATTGTTTGCGTTGGAAGGCATCTTCAAAACGATGGAGGAAATCGTAGAACGAATCCTATAACGATCGAATGAATGTGGGAGACGAGGAACGGACAAGATGTTTGTACTCATATCTGGCCGAGTTTATGTAGCAATCGTACTTCCATCACATATCTTTCATAATACTAATTACCTAGGTTATAACAATATATACTTATCTATTAATTTTTTTGAATATAATATTCAAATAAAGTATCAGGTACTGTGTAAATTGTGTAATCCTTGTTTCGTTAGAAATAAATATGAATTCATTCTTTTTCAGGTATTCACAAACACCTAATCGATTATCCATATATGGGCTTCGAATTTTCTCAACGTTTCTGTGATTCGTGCTGAATCCTGAAACCCTGAAAGGTGAACTGTGCGTATATAAATTTTTTTTAATTTAAAGTATCAATATCCGACATTATTTCAAAATAAATTTTGTTTTCTCACCTCTTTTCATTATCCAGTCGTCAAAAGCGGCAACGTGTGCACATTCATGCCTATCGGATGTTTATCGAAATGAAGACACAACTTCAAATGTGCTGATTATTGTCTACATAAACGTGTCCAACAAGCAAAATATTGCGAATGCAATGGCTTTTATTTAGACGTACTTTCAAGGTATTAATCGTATCGATTAATGGAAGACTACTTTGGAATGTGATACTAATAAATGATTCAATGAACAACTCTTTTACTTATCCGATGAATGCAATGCTCGTTACCTCAGTGATTCACTCCGTGAATCCATCCTATACGTATGACAAAATTTAAATCTAGTTGCGATTACTGTTATTAAATCATATTGCGTTGCATTGCCCATGGCCAATTCAACACATGCTATTAACACAAAATGGGTTGTTGCTAAAAATATGTAAAACAATAAAAGAAAACAATGAAGATCAAACGAAAAATTTACATATGAAATTAAAAAGTTTTAAGTATTTAAGTATGTACCATTCACTTTTTTTTCAATTTACAATGTAAAAGCCACTGCCACGAGAAAGATTATTAATTTAAGAATAATATGAGAGTAATAAAAAAGCTTTCGTCATGAATGAAAGAAACGGCGCATCGGTTTAGAGGTTAGTACTATGGTATTTTTTGATGATCGAAATCTGTTTATTTGCGCATATTTATCGACGTTTTCTTTCAATCCACAGGAATTCAGACGAGGCGGAAAATGAAGAAAATCCGACGTCTTCCTCGACCGACAAGCCGTCGACGGAAGGAAAACACTCACAGCCAATCTGCGATACACCTAAAGCTCGATTTCGATTTATTATACAGGTGTTCTGCAACGGAGTGCAAAGCTTTTAAAGGGAGATAGGTCATATCATTTGGAATATTTTTAAGTAAATATACCTTGATCCAAAATATTACAGTTTTCGAGTTATTGATATTTTTTTGATTTCTAAGAAAAAGTCCAAAATCTCGCACTTGCGCACTGATAATTCCCAAATGAAAGGTAATATGGTAGACAAATCTTATTTTTTTGTTTGTTTACCGTGTATTTCATTCATAAATATGAATATAAACATCTATATCTACACAAAACTATTGCAAATACACGATTAGTTATCAAAAACTTGTTGAAGTAAAGGAAAACCAGTGTTTTTTGATATTTCTTGTCTAAAAAAAAAACGAAGCTGAAAGATTTCAAATATTTGTAAAAACATCTCTATTTAAAGCCCTTTCGATTGACGTATTAAATATGTAGATATTTAACCAAATTTAAAAACTAGGGTACGGAAACGAAACTGATTGTGAAATACGCACTAAACAATTGTCGTGTTAGTCCATGGAATAAAAATATTTGCTTCCTTAAAACCACTGCATAGCTGAATTTTGGTATGAAGCTTAATATTATGGTTTTTAAACAGAATATTAAAAGTTGATATCAATTTGAGGTCAGCATAAAATTTTACAAGGGGTCAAAGGTTGCTGAAAACGGTATTTGTGAATATCTCGTTAACTATCACTTTTACAAAAAAATATTGTAGGTCAATTTGTAGCTTAAAAACATTCCTATAGAAAAGATAAAATGACTTTTAAAAAAGCCGTACGCCAACCCAGCGGTGGGTGGTCATACTTTACCATTCAAACTGTTCACACTTCTTCTTCCACAATTGTACATTATCCATTAAATAAACAATAGAAATGACCACAACTGTTTAATTAATCTCACGAACGCAATCAAGATAACCTCTCTGATGCACATCGACCAAGGTGCAACCCTTTATTGGAACTATTATCCAAGTGCAACCCTTTATTGGAGCGGCTGATAGGATATCGGCGCCTCTCAACCCTTGACTGGCACATCCGATAGGATCGCAGCCCTTTACTCGCGAGAGAGAATAGAACAAAGAACGAGCTTCAATTATTGCCTGTCCACATTTACCATCGGTTGAGGTGTAGCTTCTATAGTGGATTCATCTGCTGGATTTTCCCGACAGCAACACGAAGCATCGTAGGGGCTGAAACTAGAATTTCGGGAATTAATCGCGTCACTCGTGGCTCAGCATCGGTGACTAATAAAAACCATAGATTTAAAAAAAATTCCCCATCGAATACATTTTAACAATCAAAGTCAAAAGAACTTTACGAATTCAATAAGGAAGAACACAAGGAAAATCATAAACGTTCGAATCAGATAATTCTGATTAAAATTCAATTCGATTCAGATTAGAAAGGTCCGGAAAAAAATTCAATCGGTGCTTGACTAACAATCTGGCTTAACATTTGTGATCAGTTTTACAATTAGTACCGAAGGCCGTTTTAGTTTCGAAAATGTGTGATTAGTTATGGATAATGCAAGCATTCACCATACCCAGAGAGTGCGTGAGCTTGTTGAAGGCTCAACTCATGGTTTAATATTTTTACCACCATATTCGCCGAAAATGAATCCGATTGAAGAAGTATTTTCAAAAATAAAATTTTATGCTAGGAATTTTCAGGCGGATCCATAAAATCAATTAAATTTGGTGGAAGTAATTAACTAGTCGGTAAGCTACAGTTACATATTTAAATTGCAATAAATATTTTATGAATATGTACTTACTTTAAATTACCTGCAGCTGCTCCCAAAGAAGTCTTATAATACTTATTTACAAATAATTACTTATGTATGTATTTGTAATTTCAATAAAATCCAATTTTTAAAATATCTAATTCTTCAATTCAATTTTTAAATAGTCAAATTCATTTAGTAAAAAGTTTAATTTAAAATGAAAAAGATTTGATTTGATTTGATTTGATTTGAAAAAGGTTTAATTTGACAATGAGTTGAAAACCCTGTAATTATAAATTGAAATTAACGTATTTTAAAGTTTGAAGGAGAAAATTTAAGTATGTTATTAAATTTTCTTATACATATATGAAATAAAAAATACTTTGTTAATTAGTAGAAATTTAATTATTCTTATGAAAAAAATAAGAACATGTCATAACGTTCGAACAATATATTTCTTAATTAAAACAAACGAAAACATAAACAACCCGATCCGCTTACGAAACATCAAATGAATTCGACATCACGAGACGAACAATAATATAACGATAAATACATACATAGTTTGATGTATGTATAAGATTTCATACGCGAGCAAAAAAATTACAACCGTTCTCGCGTCGCAACAAAACCAAAAATAATAATAAAAAGCTTGAAAAAACGCAACGTCAACGCGAACGCACAGTCATTATGCACATAAACGCAATCCGCCGCGCGATACGGAAAAATGCATTCCGCAACGTTGCACCGGCATTTAAAATTTGAATTCATTATTCGGAGAATCTCGACTGACTGGAATTCGTTATGAATCCAACCTTTTGCGCGAGGGAGGCTTCAGGTCAAAGGGTCAACATTCTGTGCGAATTTAAAAAAAAAACGTCCAAGTGCAGCAAAATGGAATCCGCACCGCCGATGGGAAGGATTTTCTTAACCTACAAGTTCAATCATATACAAACACACGCTCATAGAGCGATGCCTATCCCTATATACAGATGGTTCTATATATGCACATAGACGGGGATAATTCAAGTGGTTCCCGTCATACCACCCTTCCACATCGGCGGCCGACTCCATCGAACTAAATGTTGGAATTTGTATATATAGTACGAACTGCGAATTCTTTTGGTAGCTAAATTTCATACAAATTGATATTCGATAAATGTTGAGACATTGAGTGACATCTATTGACAGTTCAAGAATAGTCCGATTATTAATTTATTACTTTCCAGAGATCGTTTTCGGGTATAAATGTTGGGATTATTTGGGGTACTTACTTATATGCTTGATTATGTTTTAGAATTATTGTTGAAAATATATTGTAAAGAAAAAAAAGAAGTTCTCAGTGCGATTTGAACTCGCAACATCGAGTCGAAAGTCATACTTCCTTTGTTCAATCGTCATCGTCAATACATATGCATACGAATGGCGTCTGCGTATATATTGTATTTCAGGTAATCATATTTCAACCGTATCAATGCAATTTTATGGCAACACTCATAAACCACACGAATTAAATTATAAAAAAAATGTCACTTTTGACTTATACAATCCCAGTGCAACCAGCACACTATACATACAAATCGCAAACGTCAAATAGTGCGGATTTGTATCCAGTGTAAAGCGCAATATACACTACTTTGAAACTTAAGATAATTAATACTAGAATATAAAAAACGTCCCCAGATTATAAAGTTTGCAGAAATCTTAACTGCTTCTAAACACTAAACGTTCGATTTAAATTGTCATTGGAGTTTGAAACACCTATTTATTCGTATTTGTAAAATGGTGTAAATGCTTCGATTTCAGTTGATTTACAGTCGGCGAACGTATCGAATTCGAATATCCGTGTTTACAATTCGTCTTATATTGGAAAAAATATTTAATATATTAATTTATTTTATTTATTATACCAAAACAAATTATTTCAAAAATTCAATAATTTTCTATTTGTTAGCCGAGTCGTCCACAGGAGCGAGCGTTTAATCCATGCAGGCGACCGAACCAGGTGACGGTCCATTGCGCGCCCTGTCCATTTTATATTTTTTATAGTTTACTTTTAAACAATTAATAGGTTTGTCCATTGCGCGTTTTGTCCAAAAAAAAATTTTGTCCATTGCGCGTTTTGTCCAAACGCGTTTTGTCCAAACCCGCGTTTTGTCCAATCACACAAAGGCGCGTTTTGTCTATGAAGCGCAAAGCTGCCCTAAACCGACCGAACACTCAAATTGTATTTCTACCATGTATTCTCAACATTAATTATGTCATCGTCACGGACTACTTGAGTATATATTTTCGACGAATTTTCCGTAGCTTGCCGAAAAATGCATTGCCGCTACCTAAATCTGTAGCCATTACTCTCCTCCCCCGCCCCTCCCCATGCTATGACGCCATCGTTGCTATATCAGGCAGTTGCCATTGGGCCGTGCCAGCAGACAATCTGTCTGTCGGACTCATCGAACTAGACCAGCCTGCGACCGCCAAAGTAAGCCATCCCTTGCATATTTACATTATTTCTTTCCAGCTTTTCGTTTCGGTAAAATTTCGGATTTTAGTTCCGGTTCGAAGCATTGAACTGTTAGTAATGGTCGCCGGTCGATTAAAAGTAATGGCGGCTCTCGGCGCTTTTATGGGCATTCAAATACAATGTTGCGTTTTATGAAATACGAATTAAAAGCTATGTTTGTACTCCGCACACCGCTTTCTAAAATAATTCAAATATGGATTTTAATTCGAAACACCGTTTTTCTAGCTTCCCTCAAATACGATATTGTGCTTTATTGAATTCAAATTGAAACCTATGTATATTTGTATTATCAGCGTTTATATGAAAATTCGCTGCGAGCGTCTCCGACCAGAGCGGGAAAGTGCCTCGGACTATCGGCCATCTTTTTTTGCTTTGGTTTTCCAGCTTTTATTAACTTGACTTCTATCTCACCGATGAGCGAGATCCTGATTATGCATGCTGTACCTATGTGTATGTGTCTGATAGTGTTTATAATATAAAGTGCATAGGCATATGCAAACGCACGCGTCGTGTGTGTGTGTGTGTGTGTGTGTGTGTGTGTGTGCGTGTATGTAAAATTGTTTCTTCATCGATCTCTTTGACAATAATCCCAGTGATTCTCCTTTATAATTAATTTCCTTTATAATCCTCAGATAATTTTTCAAATTTAAGATCATCGTGACACACTTACTTATATTTTTTTTAACGTCAATGTTTTTTCACACTGAAATTAACCGGAAAATAGCATTAGCATCAAATCGGCATTTTTTTCATACAAATTATTCTGCAATGGATTCAATTTTGAACATTCAGATAAAATTACATTTCTGCAATTTTTCACACGAAGAATAATCGTGTATTTTTTAAATTCAGTATCATATGTGCAAGCGCATATTAAATTTCATCACGATTCAACGTTCGCGAAGCGGTTCTATTTTTTTTTTCACTATTGGCACAAAACATTGCGCGAGTTATGAGCTACATCCAATAATATTGTTTTAGATAACTAACATAGTTTAATGACGATTGCATCCATCTATACCAGGGATTCGCAACCCGTGTGTGCCCGCCACTATTAACGTTTGTAAATACGTTTCTCTTTGTGTATGTAATTTGAATAATAATTTTACTATTTTGAAACATTTTTGTTTATTATTTATCAATAAATTATGGGAAAATAAGAAGTTATGAAAGGAGTTTGTCGATCAAAAATAGGTAATGCCCGCCACCCTACCAATATTTTAGAATGCGCTCTAGAGTACAAAAAGGTTGGGAACTCCTGATTTATACTAACATAGGTTTGATTAACTTACATTATTTCTATTGTTAGTATGATTCACGAAGCGACAAACAAAGCACAATTCAAAGAACTCCTTTATCTATAATTTGCGCAGCTGATGTTTTCGTTCAAATCAAAAGCTTTATGAAACTTGATTAACTTATAACAATACATGTACCATATGAGAATTGTAAACAATCGATCGACCCATGCTGAAATTCCATATAATTCAATGAATGGGAGTTTTCCTTATCACACACTCGAGTTATATTGACCGTGCAATGTGTTGATTGTAAACGGTCAATCAACCCAATATGAAAATTCACATAATAAGTAAGTACTTATAATATATATACAATTTGTAACCCGCTTTACGGTTATTCGTTGATGTCGTTGCAAATCTCAGTCATAAATGATCTGGTACATATTTCGTCAATTTTAGTAATACACACGACCAATTGGATTCATCAGTCATTATAAATATTTCTTAAACTACATTTTATAAAATTCTTTTCTGAAAATAATGACTCACGAGAATATGTAGAAGAGAAAATTGATAATGTTGCGCTCGCTATTTTTTTTTCAATCGCCAAAGATTTCTAAATTGCCGTTCCAAGCTCTCATTATTTTTTCTTCTGCATTTTTATTAATTATATTCGTAAATCGATCACTTTCAATTATTTCCAAATCATTTCTCAAATCAACAATTTTTTGTTTCCATATCGAACTCGATTGGAATTCGTTGAATTGCATTTCAATGTCTTCCAGATTTAGCCATTTGAAAATCTTTAAATTGAGGTCACCTACTGTTAATGTGTCTGGATACAAAATAAATTTTGATGTCTTTTCAAATGTCCTGAATTGTTCTAATCTTGAAGAAAATTCTCGTGTAAAACTGATTTTATCTGGCTTTTCTTTTGAAAATTTTTTTTTTGTATTTGGAAAATATTTGAAGGTATTAAACACGGCGATTCAGCGGAGCCTATCTACCGTGTTAAACGAGGAATACCTACAATTCACACATTTTTATTTTATTTAGAACAATGGAAAAACGAACAATCGGTAGAGGCAAAAGGATTAATATTTTAGAAGCCTTGCAAAATTTGGGACTGAATTCAAATCCAAGACCTTCAATCGCCAGAGGAATCCCAGATCCATCAATATCTTCCTTATTGTTACCACCGGTGAGCATTTATTTATTTTATTGATGATTCTCATATATTCTTAATTTTATTTAAAATACGATAGTACGTCTATTATCCAGATTCGTCAAAAAAGATTTCTTTTCGTTTTTTTGTCTAATAAAAATGTCAAAATATTTTCTTTGACCATCTCAATCCCCGTTTACTCTGGATAATTGAGATTCCACTGTACTAATATCTTATTTTATTAGGTTGGATATGGACGTGCACGTTTTGGACGTGGGCATGGAATTATATTGACAACAGATACAGAGCCAAAGTAATGTTTTGTAATTGATTGATTTAATTATGAATTTATAATGTTAATTATTCGTTGTTTTTTTTAGTGCCGCATCCAATTTAGTACAAAACAATTGGGAACCAAATAAATATTCAAAACCCATATCATCATTATTTTCTGATGAAGATGATGATAATGATGATAGGTCAGACACAAAACCAAAGAAAAGTGAACTCAAAGTATGAAATGATTTCTACTTTTTCATTTACATAAAATATATACTGGTAATTTTCGAAACGGTCGATAGATTTGTAATATCTGCTAATTGAAAACACCGATATTTTTTTTATCGAAACGGTGGACGAACCTTCATTAATATTTTTCTAGCCTAAAAACTTATTTTCTTAAAAAAAATGGTTCGTGAGGAGCTTCTCGGTCGTTTTAATCGATTCTTTGATACAAATTGAATATTTTTTTCAGGAAAATGACGAACCTGTTACTAAATTAGAAAAAAATGGACGTGCCGTAGACGTATCAGCCAATTATTTAAAAATTGGCATTATTAGGAATTGTGCCGCGTTTGAGTATAGAGTCTCGTTTATTCCAGAAGTTGAAAAAGCATTTAAAATACAAATGCTAAAAGGCAACTGAAATAAAAGTGATGTATGTATATAAAATCTTACAGAGCTTTCGCTGATCGTTTTTATTCCATTTTAGAAATCTATGACGCGACAACTTTTACCACCGAAATGATCTTTGACGGCACCACGCTTTACATGCCCTATAAATACAATGCAACGACTTTTACTTCAGAGCATCCTACAGAAAAGACTCCGGTTACTCTCAAGGTTGGAAAATGTTGAAATATAATATAATACGTTCAAAATGTGCCCAAATTGTGATATCTCGTGATTTCAATCAAGTACAAGTGTCACATATCAAAATTTTTGTTCTTCTAGCTAAAATTTATAATGATGAAAGAATTAAAAGACATGATGCAAGTTTTCAATGTACTCTTCGAACGAATCATGATTTCCCTTGATTTTATTCAAATCGGTCGAGAATGGTACAATTTAGAAAAATCACTTTTGATGCCTCAGCATGAGTTGAAACTTTTACCTGGGTAAATAAGCAACCAATGTTTTGCGAAATCACACCAAGCCATTTAATGTTAGTTCAATTTTTTTTTTCGCAGTTATGGCACAGCAATTAATATTTACGAAGATGGAGTTATGCTCAACTTGGATCCGTTACATAAAGTTGTGCAAAATCAGACCGTTTTAAGTGTAATACACGATATTACACAGAACTGTAAAGAAACTGAAAATGTGGTGAAAAATCATCTCATCGGAAAAACTGTTATGACCAAACATAATAGCAAATTATATGCGTAAGTCGATAATTATTTTTTGTTTTTAGTGGATGAATGCTTAAATGATTTTTTTCTCATTTTAGCGTTGATGCAGTCGATTTTACTAGAAACCCTTTATCTGAATTTTCATTATCAAATGGGGAAAGTATATCGTTTCTAAAATATTTCCAAAAAAATTACGGCCTCGAAATAAGAGACCTGAAACAACCCCTTCTCATTAGCCGGTCAGTTGCATATATAGTTTAATTCTATAAATTAGTTGAAAATTTACAATTGATTATATTATTCATTTTAGATACTCAATGAGAAAAGCAAATCTAGAAGATGACGACATGTTCGACGTGCAGCTAATATTTTTAGTCCCAGAACTTTGCAATATGACTGGATTATCTCACGAAATGCGAGATAATCTAAGTCTTATGAAAGATTTGTCTTTTTATATGCAAATCACACCTAACCAATGTTATGAAGCTCTGAAACATGTAAGTATTTTGATTGGGCTATTTTTCATATAAAATGTTAATTATTTGTTAAATTTTATCATTTAAGTACGTCGAGCTTGTGAACTCAAACGAAAGAGCTAGAGACATATTGGACGATTAGGGACTAGAAATATATCCATTACCTGTTTCTTTATCGGCACGTGAACTAAAACCAGAATTTTTACATTTTGGACGTTCAAAAATTGTATCAAATGAAGCAGATTGGAACGAAAGAGTCCTGTTAAACCCCGTCATTACACCTATTGATATAAGTAATTGGGTTATTGTATATACGGCTACAAATACCCGACAAGTCAAGGTAAGAAAATATTATCCTACCAAAAACAAAAACAAAATAACCATTATATTTATAAATAAATTTTTGAATACAAAATATCCTCTTTTCAGGACTTTATTGAATGCATTTTACGCTGCGGTCAGTTTTCTGATATCAAAATCGCTAAACCAAATCTTATTTTGATACAAGACGACACAGTAGATTCATACGTGAATGCTATAAAAAACCAGATAAATAAGTACTTACAGCTTGTAATATGTATTTGTCCTAACTACCGGAAAGATAGATATGCTGCAATAAAAAAAATATGCTGTGTGGATTCTCCTGTTCCATCTCAGGTAAAATCTTTTACAAAAGTTTTCATAAATCATGAAAGCTAACTATCAATAGATACCTAGTCGTGATTGCATACTACCTATTTACATTCATTCATTCGATCATTCGACAAAATATGTTTTTCGGTATTCCGAAGATATTAAATCTTTATCTTATATTATGACAGATTTATCGACTTTACATTACAAGACAATGTCGGAAAATTTTCACGTAAAAAAATTATAATGTGATAAAAAAATGTTAATTACAGGTGATCAACGCATTTACTCTTTCTGAGCCTCAACAGCTTCGTTCTACTACACACCAAATTCTTTTACAAATAAATTGTATGTTGGGCGGAGCACTTTGGTCCGTTCCAATTCCATACTCAAAATTGATGGTAATCGGAATGGATGTTTACCATTCCGAATCGTCCGCCTCCCAGTCAGTGTGTGGTTTGTAAATTTCAATAATTAAGTATCTAATAATGTTTAAAATCTGAATTGAGTTTTGAAAAAATATATATGTCCATAGGATTTGTTGCTTCATATGATCAATCGCTCACTAGATGGTATAGTCGAGCTTGTTTTCAAACGCCCGGCCAAGAAACAATGGACCAATTGAGAGTTTATTTTATAAATGCTATAAAGCTGTATTTAGACACCAACGGATATTTACCCGACAGAATTATTGTATATCGGTAAGTCGATTACAATTCAATATAATATAGTATTATAATATGATTAACTACTTAAGATATGCTTTATTATGTTTAATTTTCAGCGATGGGGTCGGAGATGAACAATTTAATGCCGTTAAGGAGTACGAGATTGCCCAGATGGAATCTTGTTTTAAATAAATAAACAGTGAATATAGTCCAATGTTCACATTTATAGTTGTTCAAAAACAAACCAACACGAGAGTTTTCACCGCTCCTTCGGAAAACTCCAATTGTAATCATCTTAATCCCGGAACAATTATCGACAATACAATCACAAGACGCTCTTTGTGAGTTTCATAAAACTATTATCTTTCAATTGTATCAATATATGTATGCTTACATTATAATTTGAAATGCCTAATTACAGATACGACTTTTATGTTGTGTCTCAAACAATAAAAACCGGATGTTTGTTTCCTACTTATTACGTCGTCCTGCACGATACATCAACAATGGAGCCTGATCATGTCCAGGAATTGACATATAAGATGTGCCATTTATATTTGAATTCGCCTGGTACCGTAATCGTTCCATCTCCTTGTATATATGCACATAAATTAGCATTCCTCATCGGTTCGACTGTGAAACAGGAGCATGATCTTAGTTTAGCTGATAAACTTTTCTATGTATAAATTTTCATTAAAGTTATATTTTATGTTGTGTATAATAAGTACATACTTACTATATACCTATAATTAATGCATTTCAAGGAGGTTTTTTTTGTTTCCAAAATTCAATATTAATAATTTTTTTTCACATGATTGGAAAGATCTTTGTTTGTTTTTAATGAGTTTTCGTGGCTCATTTTAGTTTATATATCTGTGTCCTTGTCGAATATGATGTTATTATGATACTGATAACAAGATGTTGATACATTTGATAAGATTAAATTTTTAGGATAAATATGTAATTATGTTAGTACTTATTAATTATTAGTTAACTATAACCTATTGTAGTTAAATGTGAGAATTTTTGTGAAACTATCTTAATTATGATTGATGTCTATTCTATAGTTTACCATAAAACACTTATTTTATGTAGTATTGAACTAAATTTTTTTTGTCAAGCTAAACTTGATCAACGTTTTATTACGTTACTTTAAAATTTTATATTTTAATTATTTGATTTAAGCCGAATCTCTTTGATTAACCAACAATTTGGAATTCAAATGAGATAAACAATTTTGATTTCTTTACAATTTTCACATGAAGTGATTGCACATTACATACTTCCAATAAACTCGATTTGGTAGATAGAATGTTGAAACTTTCCTTTTTATTTGAAGTGACTCGCCATGAATTTAATCTACCAAGTCATGTATTAAGTATACATTTTTAATTTTAAATTGATTGTCAAAGATGTTAATCTATGTCAATGAATAAATATTATCTCTTCTTATAATATTACGAAACTGCTTTTATTTAATCCTCACCAAATTATATACAACTAGATACCAACTAGAAAATAAATACGATACTACGGTGATTACGTTAAATAGTACGTAATTCAACATTGTATGTAATAGAGAGTCATGTTTAAATGCACACACCACAATTTTATTTGTTGCGTCAAAATAATATTTCGCATTTTTATCGAATGCTCTAGAATATTCTTATACGTACATGCTTAAATTGCCAATAAAAACTTATGCGTTTACGATTTATATTACGAGTTATTCACTTTTTTTTTACGATATGTAAGTAGAGTAAGTATGTATGCATGTATGTATGAAATTTGATTAGTTAGCAGTAAGTAAGTACTATCGCCGATTTAAAAGTCTAGTTTCAAAATGTATTATATATATATATATAATTATAATACAATAGAAGCGTACGTGACTCGAAGCAAGCATATTTTCGTTGTCAGCAGGCCAATAAGTAATTTGACTCGGTGAAAATTCTCGAATCTGCGAAATATAAGACACCAGTGGTGGACCGTTTTTGTTTTTTTCGCAAAAATGAAGATAAATATGAGATCTTTTAATAAATTGTGAGACTTTATACATCAACATGTAGGCTGAACTTCCTAGATTATGTGACAAAGCTTACTTTTTAAAATATTTAAATTTTCAAGATTTTATAAACATTTTAAAAATTTTCATACTTAAACCAGTGGTTAACCATTTTCAGAAACCATGAAGTTAGTAGTGGACCATGTGTGAATCAGTACATAACCAGTTATAATAAAATTAAAAACACCAAAGAGGACCATTTAAAAATTGTTTATTTAATACATTTAAGCAAAACACATGGTAAAAGCAATAAAAAATATTTTTTAATTTATAAATTTCTTAGAAATCTAGTTCTGGAACAGAACAAACATTTCGAGTTTTGCTCGTCCTGACAAGCTCATTAATATGTGAAATGATATCCTCCTATTTCAGGAGGAGGATATTTCCTGATGTACATCAGGAGTTTCTGGTCTCTTCCATAGTCGTCCATTTCTTTGCATAGATGATATAGTCGCATTAATTTCAGCAACTCGAAGAATTCTCCCAGGAAAATGTTCGTTTTTGTGCAAAAATATCACATAAGTACTTATGTTTAATTTAATTTTTAGTATTATTTGCTATTCAAATAATATATTTGTGTAAGATAAGACCAACAAATATCCATCGTCTTCGTGACAACCGCTCGAATAACATTCATCGTAAGTTAGTTTTTTTTTAAATATATAACACTTTTAAGCTATTCTATATGGATAATTATTAATTATCATATATTGTTTAACATATCTGATTGATATTTTAAAGTTTTAACTTCGAAGATAGTAAAAAGATATTAAAATTGACGGTACATCGTACATACAGACACACACGGTTGAATAATATTGTACTGCAAATAGTTAATATTGAATAGTTAATATATTAATAGGTAGTACCTAAATAGTTATAGCGCCTTATGTGTAGCTTATTAACTACACAGACTGTGTAACGCGCACACCCCTATTATGTTTTTGTGAGTGGAATAATTATTTAAATATAGTACAAAGATTATCGACAAGTAAGTAGGTACTAGATAATAATATGTGAATATTTGTTTTCTTTCTTTTTTTGTGTTTCTTTTTTTCCTTTTGACGCCGTCCCATTTTACTCCCACTACCTCTCCTATCATTTCGGGCCACGCCCACTTTCGACATGGTACATAGTTACTCATAATCAGTGCCAGATTTAGATTACGTGAGGCCAGGCCCGGATTTCCCTAGAGGCAATGTAGCTTCAGTCTATGGCCTCCAAATCCAGATCAGAAAAAAAAATTATTAAAAGTAAAATAAAAGTTCATAAGTACTTAGTAAGTAATAGCTATCATCTTCGTTTTCGAGCCCCCACAGAAAAGTATGATTGTTTTACTTCAGGCATACCCGAATTTGCTTAAATAAGGCAATATACTAGGTCTATGGCCTCCAAATCCAAGTGGTCTCCTAATATAAATCAAACTTTGGAACATACTTAAGTAGCATGTTATTTCAAAGTATTATAGTTTTAAAGTTATTGTTATTTTTTCGACTTTTGTGAAAAAATCAATAAGTAATCTCGCACTTGCGCACTAATAATTTTCAAATGAAAAGTAACATGGTAGAAAAATCTTATTTTTTCGTTTGTTTATTGTGTATTAAATCCATAAATATGAATACAAACATTTACATCAACTCAAAACTATTAAAAATACATGATTAAGTAGTTATAAAAAACTTGTTGTAGTAAAGAGAAACTAAGTAAACTAATTATTAATGTTTTTTGAAATTTCTTGTTTAAGCCTATTTAACCTATAGGTAAATTCGGCACTGCTCGCAGATCTTTGCACCTCGTCAATACTAGCTCCCTTGACAAGCAACAGCACATAATTTGCGAAAACGCGAATTTCAACGCCAGAACCTAGGTCACTTACCAGTAGGTCATCCAAAATAACGTTCCAAAAAAGTGGCCTCGCAATAGAACCTGTATACCAGTGGCGTAGCGTGGGGGGGGGGCAGAGGGGGCCATGGCCCCCGAAACACGTCAGGTGGACAACGGTCAACTTGACAACGGTCGGGTGGCCGACCGCAGCTCACCGACGGTCAGGCGGACACCGGTCAGGTGGACAACGGTCAACTTGACAACGGTCGGGTTGACAACGGTCAGGTCGACAACGATTTATTTAAAATAACGATATAAATAACGTCATAAATATATATTCAAACGACGAAATACAATTGCAAACGTATGTTTTTATTTGCAAGTTACGTGCATTCCAATGAGAATATTAACCGCGACGAAGAAATATCGATGTACGGATATAATGACCAACGAACGTTCTTTTGCGAACTTTTACACGTTAATTACTCTGTACCTAGTAGTATCTTCATTTATTTATGATTCCTTTGACATATACTAAATTCCATATAGGAAAACTTTTCCTATATGGAATACTATACTTATATATTGTACAACAGAATCGTTTAATTAGATCGTTTTGAACCTCGAGCAATTTTCTATTAGAATCCATCGCCTTGCTATGAATACATTTTTTTTAATTTTATTATAACGAAAGGGATGTTATACTCATCTCAAATTAACATGCTAGTCATCTAATTAGCGAACTAACTTGTATATCTGTCCATAATCATAGATAATTACTACATAATTTTAAAACACCTACATCATTTCAACTACCATACTTTATAAATGACATATAATAATTTAATAACGACGAACGTACAAACAAAGTAAAGTAGAATAAATAGAATTTGAAAAACTACTTTGTAAATCTGACTAAAATTAGAGAAAATAATTACCTTATAATTTTAAATCGACTTTTAACAACCAAAATACTCTGTATCTAGCATGCCGTGAATTGGGTGATGAGGAGTGTGTAGGTAAAGTATAATTATATCTTAAATCAATTCAATTAAAATTAATCACACGATGGTCTCTTATTGTACCTCTAATTTCGATCTATTCAAGTATCGTTTTAGCTAATAATTCCTGTTCTCGAAACAAACCGCCCGGCACATTTTGCGGGTCACCTCTTATATTATCCTTAAATTAATAAAAAAAAATTCGTGGCAGTAGCTTCTTCATTGTAGATTCGAGAATGAATTTAAACTAACATTTGGATCATTTGAACTATGAATCATGTCTTAACCGGGGATGATCTAAGTCTTTTCCTTATTGACTAACATCATATGGTATATTTTTTTAAATATGTGGATGTATGGATATAATTAAATACACAATACTTCTTATAGTTATTTAAAATGTCGAATAATCATTTTTCATAGCGATTTGCGTAAAAGTATTGTGAATAACAACGTTTATATTTTAAATTAATTAAAACCAAATGAAAATACTTAAACTCTATATTATAATATTGCATATTTAGTACTATTTAAATTGATTAACATAGTCGTATAAGTAAGTGGTCGTTCGATATAAATTAAACTCACTTTATAATGTGGACATAAGCATTTTGCTATAAGCATATGAAAACTTTTATTTCATATTTATATATATTTATCTTGTTTTCTGATATGATTCAGAATCGTAGCAATAGCCAGTTACAGCACAATATTAAAAAAATGACAAAAGACATTAAGGAAATTTAAATAAAATGCTTAATTAATTAATTAATTAAAACCCTTTGCGCTCGAGCGTTTTTTTTTGCGATAGGTGGCGTCAGGAACTCGAGAGAAATTTGAGATTTTCATAAAAATGTCGATTTTTTTTCGTTCTTCTTTAGTTTCGCAAATCGCGATAGTTGATGTTACAACCGCTAAATTTTTAGAATTGATTAAAAAATACACGGACATCAATTTCTATAACTTATTTTTTTTTTTTTTTTATCCAGTGGTTCTCAATATTTAAAATTTGCGAAAAAGTACTTTTTTCATGAATCTTTCTATAAATCGAAATTCAGTTACATGATAATTTAAACATACAGCAAGTTTATACTTCATAAAATTGTGGACCACATGAATTATATCTCAGATCTTTGACATCAAGAAAAATAATAAAAAAATGATCACAAAAATTGGGGAGATCTGAAATTTCGTTTAAAAAAAATTATAAAAGTGTTATAACTTTATAACCGATTGTTATTTTTTTAAGAAATTTGCAGGAAATATGTAAAATAGTTTATTGCTTAATAATTGTAAAACTTTTGATAAAATCTATAAGTGGTTCTTAAAATTTTTTTGCTCTTATACATAAAATAAATTTTTTGAAAGTGGAAATAGCTTGTTGTTGGCAGTAAATTAGTAAGATCATTTAAGGACAGGGATAAATTGGGGTATGGGAATAAAATTTTAGAAGAGATATTGAGGTAGAGATGGATTTTGGAATAGTTTCAGGGTAATTTAAGAACGGGTATAGGAATGTATTAATTCAAAACCAAACAGGGAGTTTTATCTCTAAACTAGTGAGTATTACAAATAATTTCTATCATCCCTTTGTACAGTAAACTTTCGTGACTTAGTTTGCAAAAAAAAAAATGTTTATGCAGGGTGCACGTGTGATAATTCTATAATTGAACGTGACAATGCGTATTTTCAATCTGTGCGATCGTGAAAACGAATGACGCTCGAACACCGAATTCCATTTGAAAATTTAAAAAAAGCAGAATTTTTGGATTTTATAGTGCTTAAATTTCAAATTATATCCATCGTTTCATATTTATATGCATTTGGAATTTTTTTTTCGCAATAAAAAAAATCGTGCATTTTTTTCAACGATCGGGAAACGAATTTGACTGCAACATGATGCATGCTCGGATCGTTGTTTTGAACTGAAAAAACTGCTTCAAATGATTTTCTAATCTTATTAAAATCTGTTACTATTAGAATAATGATTTAATAATGATTTAGAAATCATTTCAATAAATGCCAAGTTCCACAAATTGTGCCTTTGAGCTTTGTAGTGATTTGAAACATTCGAAACCAGAATTTCTTGCTTTTTTTTCGTTCTCAATTGAGATTGGACTATTTTTTTTATCTCGAATATTATTTGAAACATTAGTTACGATTCATAATTTATAATCTGGCAATTTTTTTCTGAAATTTCATGCCTTTTTTATTTTTCAATTCGAAGAAAAAATAGGTGAATGCGTGCCGTTAGGTTAAAAATAAGCATTAACAAAATCATTTAACAGCAAACTGAAAACAAAAACCTGTAATATCTACTATACTAAAAATTAAACTCTTGTTCGGTATTAAATTGATGAAAGTGGTATTTCAGGAAAGGTTATGGGTAGTTTGAGGATGAACGTGATTTTTCAAATGTGAGAATTTATACTACATGTGTTTTATATTTAAAATTCGATAAATTACCTCCTTTTATAACATGTGAATCAAAATCATGTAGACGAAATTGAGTCTCAAGTTCTTTATAAATATAATAATTAAAATAAAATAATACTTAATCGTTGTTTGAATGTGTAAATATTAATTTATGTTTAACAATTACTCGTCATGGCGCTATATTTGAATTTTTGAAATAGATGTTTAGACATAAATCAACATGATACCACGGAGAGCCGATATATCATCGTAGCATTTCTATATATATATAAATATAAATATTCTATATTTATATATATATAAATATATATAAATATGAAATAAAAGTTTTCATATGCTTATAGCAAAAATGCTTATGTCCACATTATAAAGTGAGTTTAATTTATATCGAACGACCACTTACTTATACGACTATGTTAATCAATTTAAATAGTACTAAATATGCAATATTATAATATAGAGTTTAAGTATTTTCATTTGGTTTTAATTAATTTAAAATATAAACGTTGTTATTCACAATACTTTTACGCAAATCGCTATGAAAAATGATTATTCGACATTTTAAATAACTATAAGAAGTATTGTGTATTTAATTATATCCATACATCCACATATTTAAAAAATATACCATATGATGTTAGTCAATAAGGAAAAGACTTAGATCATCCCCGGTTAAGACATGATTCATAGTTCAAATGATCCAAATGTTAGTTTAAATTCATTCTCGAATCTACAATGAAGAAGCTACTGCCACGAATTTTTTTTATTAATTTAAGGATAATATAAGAGGTGACCCGCAAAAATGTGCCGGGCGGTTTGTTTCGAGAACAGGAATTATTAGCTAAAACGATACTTGAATAGATCGAAATTAGAGGTACAATAAGAGACCATCGTGTGATTAATTTTAATTGAATTGATTTAAGATATAATTATACTTTACCTACACACTCCTCATCACCCAATTCACGGCATGCTAGATACAGAGTATTTTGGTTGTTAAAAGTCGATTTAAAATTATAAGGTAATTATTTTCTCTAATTTTAGTCAGATTTACAAAGTAGTTTTTTCAAATTCTATTTATTCTACTTTACTTTGTTTGTACGTTCGTCGTTATTAAATTATTATATGTCATTTATAAAGTATGGTAGTTGAAATGATGTAGGTGTTTTAAAATTATGTAGTAATTATCTATGATTATGGACAGATATACAAGTTAGTTCGCTAATTAGATGACTAGCATGTTAATTTGAGATGAGTATAACATCCCTTTCGTTATAATAAAATTAAGAAAAAAATGTATTCATAGCAAGGCGATGGATTCTAATAGAAAATTGCTCGAGGTTCAAAACGATCTAATTAAACGATTCTGTTGTACAATATATAAGTATAGTATTCCATATAGGAAAAGTTTTCCTATATGGAATTTGGGTATGTCCAAAGGAATCATAAATAAATGAAGATACTACTAGGTACAGAGTAATTAACGTGTAAAAGTTCGCAAAAGAACGTTCGTTGGTCATTATATCCGTACATCGATATTTCTTCGTCGCGGTTAATATTCTCATTGGAATGCACGTAACTTGCAAATAAAAACATACGTTTGCAATTGTATTTCGTCGTTTGAATATATATTTATGACGTTATTTATATCGTTATTTTAAATAAATCGTTGTCGACCTGACCGTTGTCAACCCGACCGTTGTCAAGTTGACCGTTGTCCACCTGACCGGTGTCCGCCTGACCGTCGGTGAGCTGCGGTCGGCCACCCGACCGTTGTCAAGTTGACCGTTGTCCACCTGAACTGTACCGCATGGCCCCGGGCGGCATATTTGTAGGGGGCGGCATTAGATTTTTCAGTAAACTACAGAAAATTGACCGAAAATATTTAGTCCGCCGATGAAAATCAGTTTGAAGTCAGGCATTCGTCCCAAAAGGGTTCGTGTGAAATGTAAGAGGTAGGTGGATCGATTGTGTACTACTTATATAGGTTAGATTGGTTTTAATTGACTTAACAATAGTAAAGACAGTGGCGAGTTTAACAGTACGCGGACTAAGCGGCCGCTTAGGGTCCCCGATATTAAGCCATTTCTTACTATTTTTTTTTCACGTTTTTAGTATAAATATATCTTATGATACGTCAATGAAAAATTAAAAAAAATTCGCCTGTGGCGCTTATTTGAATGTAACAAATTAATTTAAATTATTTACAAGTATGTAATTGCTTAAATTTATAAAAATATATATTATATGTTTTTGTTTTGTTCGATTTTATAGTGAGAAGTATTTTTAGAATAAGAAAATTTAGTAATTTATAATTAGACAGTAGGTTGCAGTAGTAGACCCTGGGTTATACACCACTAGTATAGATCTTCCATGAAAAAATGAAAAAAAATTTTCGCGTGTGGCGCAATGAATTTTTTATCAGCACTTATTTTCTATTTTAATATTTTCGAATAATTACTTTCAAATCTTTTGGATTTCTTAGATATTTGTCAATGGCCGGGTACCCGGGTACCCTTTTGGACTTTGACGCTAAAAATGTTTATGTTCTCGATAAAATAATCGCAAAAGCGGCCGGTTCCTCGTTATTTGAACGATTCTCTATCGATTGATATATTCCAATTTGAAATCGGATGGAAAAAAAGTGACAAACAAGGGGGTCGAAAATAACTACACTCTACCAACACCCGGGGTACCGCGGTGCCCACCTACGTAAACTCGTTATTTGTACAGAATTTTAAAGTTAAAAAACCGAAATATTAATTAAATATGATAAATAATACAATACAATTAATATAAAATAGTTTGAAAGTGTTTTATATTTTGGAAAATATATTTACATTGAGTTTTTATCCGGCAACTTGTCGCAAAGATGATCGACATTTATTTGGTTTTTTTTCCCACAATTTTATTATTTAAATATCAAATAATACTTAAAATAAGATGGGCAATATTGAGAATATATAAAAATGTATAAATTTCATCAATTAATAATTTTATATTCAATTTATAGTCCCAATACAAGATACGCGGCGTCAAAATCAATTTTGTGTTATTATAGTATTAAATCATTTGTTTTACCAATAAAAACTATGTTATTTATAACTATAGTAGTTATCATTATAACTATTGTATTCATTTTAAAATTAGTAATTAAATAACATAATTATGAACTCCCAAAGTCTAAATAATGATGAAATTTCTCCACAAGTTTTGAATGTTACTATTGTCATGAAATGTGTGTTTTCACTTTTTTTTAGAGTTATAATAATTACACTTATCTATAATTATTAAACTAAAGCCAAATATTACATAAAAAAACAAAGCAATCATCGAAATATTTCAACAAAGTTTGTTATAACGCGCGACCGAATTTGTCACAATGGCTCCATCTTAATTTATTTCACAATCACTGGCAGATTTTTCTGTGTAAGTTTAGTTAAATAATTGATGAACATTTTATTACATATTTAGCATATTTTTATTTCATATTTACAACAAGATTGCTAGTTTTGATACGATACTTTGAGCGAAACGCTACCTGCGCAGGTAAGAGTAGTAGTAGTAAGAGTAGTTTGTCGAATCTCGAAAAAACCCAGTTGTCGTATACATTGTAGGTAAATTTGAATATAGCCCAGTTAAAATATTGGTTATAGAAACTAATTTATTTTATTTGTATTTTCACCTAGAATAAAAGTTATAATATTCGTAATCAGTTGAAGTTTATTGCAGTTATTGCAAATATTTTTGGGTTAGCTATCGTACATCAGTTTAGTGGATGTTATTCAAATTATTATCTCCATATATTATTGAAATTTTTAAAATTTTCTTAATGTTATTCATACATGAGATCTTGCTATAACGTGTTATATTTTTATATTATTTTTTATTGTACGTTTTCATATGTTTAGGACGGTTTTTTGTACATATAACGCCCAAATTATTAACTACTTTGTCAGCAAAATAACTCGTAAATTTATCAAAATTTTGAAAATTTTATATCTTTATATGCTTTAAAAAGTCAATTGTCTTTTTATAACAGTAAAATTTTTCGAAACAAAGTGAGTTTTACTCAAAAAATCAATGAATTAAGTGAAACCGCCTAGCGGGCACCCGGGTGCCCCGGGTGCTCGTAGTACGGAGTAACGCCGGCTATTGACATAAGGGTTAAATTGTGGAATAAATAAAATTTTAAAAGGGAGGGCCCCGAATTTTTTATTCGCTTAGGGCCTCTACTAAACTTGATTTGCCACTGTAAAAGGTCAAGATGTTCATGCAACACATTCAGTAATCGGATAATACTATATTGACTAAAAGGCTATCTTAACCATGTTTGCAGACCGCACCCCCCCCCTTTCAACACATATACATTTTGTATTTAATTAAACAGTACTTATTAGTCTATTCTTCTTTCAAAGTACTATTTTTTTGTGTTGCAGATTTTTTTTGCTTAATTGTGAAAATACAGGGTGAGGGGGGGCGGCAAATTTTGAGCTGGCCCCGGGCGACAGAAATCCACGCTACGCCACTGCTGTATATGTTACAGTTAAAGCGTTCATCGTCGTTAATACATACATTGTCTAGATAATGTATACGCGGACTTCACGTTTTAGAGAAAGCGTACGATACTCGATTCAGTATACACAATCTCTAGACATAGCATATATTAACGAGATAATAAATTGAACAAAATCGAGCGATTTGACAGATGAGTTATTTTTGTTGGTAACAGTTGGCAACACATAGGTCCATTACACGTTCGATATTTTTTTCGCATATAGCTGTCATTAGCTGTCATTGTACGAATTGTACATAATAAATGAAAAAACATCATATAATAATTTAATACAAACCGGATTTATTTCATGAACTGTAATACGATCAATTAATTCAGGTTAAGGTAAAGATGTTTTGAAAATACATTTTATTTTGGTTATTTTTATCGTTGATTGAGTTAATTAGTTTGGAGTTTTAAATAGACTTTTTCCAGTTCAGATGCTCGTTCAATTATATCACACCAATGCAAAAGGTATTCATCAATGAAAAATTCATCATCATATTATTAATGAGATCAGATATCCTCCTCAAAAATTGTGTTTTTTTTTTTACAAGCTTTTTGTCCTTTAATCAAATTTGGTGAACGGGACTCAGCATAATACATATATATATATATCTGTATTTGAATGGATATTATTGAATGGAATCAAATACTTAAAATAATTTTATTCATGAAGGAAAAATTTAACATTTCCATCAACGACAATTTGTTATTTGACAAAGTACACAGAATCAACTATATTATTAAAGAAAGTGATGTAATTGATAAGAAATGGATGAATTATTGAAATATAGAAATATTCACCATTACAATATAAAATTTTTGAATAAAATGGCATTGTATTTGCTAGGTACAAACGCTAACTTAGTGCGAACATTTTTCATTAGCAATATCTGGACAAATGAAAAATCCAGACTAGCGGCTGAAACATTGGCAGGAATGATTATAGTAAATAGTTAAATATAATATAAATCTAGATTGCATATCATTCCTGAATATGTTGAAGATTTGCTCAAAAAAATACAAAGTAACGATAAATATTATTAAGCTGAGTTAGTTACATCAAGTAACTAAATAAAATTTCAATAGTTTTCTATAGGTTGTTGTTCTTTGAACTGTTTTTTTGATAAAATAATATCATTAACATTTTAATAAATTAGTGATATGATCAATAAAAAATATTATTTAACGATTTTTATAGCAAATATAATCTAGCAAAAATGTGATACATCAATCACCAATTGGATACCATTTTATCAGCAAAGTAATCATAATGAATAAAATAAAATAGATTACTACAAATTCATCTTGCACTATAAAAATTTGCACAACAAATTCTGTGTTTTGAAGCCGCTGACTTCCAAAAGGGCGACTGAGGTGGCCCAAGAGCTCTTTAGTATATTTAAAATCTTCGGGGCCCCTCTGTTTCTGAAGTCTGGTAATGGAAGAGAGTTTATTGAGAGCATCATTCGGCATATAAAATCCATGTGGCCTAATATGGTGCTAATCGACGGAAGACAATTGCATCTCCAAAGCTATGGCTGTATGGAAAGGGCCAACCAGATGTTGAAGAATACCCTAATAGCTTGGATGAGAGCCTACAATACATCACCTTATACATTTTAGCATTCAAATACAATGGAAAATGAACACAACTTATGATGAAGAGATCAAAATGGATCCATATTTTTTGTGATTTCGGCCAACGAAAGCAAGATAAATGCAAAATAATTGTCATAGATTTAAAATATAAATACAAATATAATTCTGCCTGTCATTCTTTATTCACATGTAAAAATAGTTAATTTTGTCCAAAATTTTAGTTTATAAATTATCTTTGCCGAGTTCAAACTCAAAAATTCCACTGTTGTTTATCCATATTCTTCTTTTTAAAAATATAGTCTTATATTTTTTCGTTAAAAACTATTTCGATGATTACATTTCGGAATTTATGCCGTTTCATACTTTTTGTTTTATTCGTATAAGTACTTTGGATTTGGCAGCCCTCATGCCAAGCCTGTATGTTCTTTTTCTGTGTCTAAAATCATTAAACAAAAAAAAAATGAATTTTTTGTGAAATAAAAATTGTGTTTTCTGAAATAATGTTTTGGTTTATTTACAATTCTTTCTAATTTACATAGTAGGTACCTATCTGTCAAAATTTCTATTACGTAAATCAAAAATAAATTAGCGTAAATTGGATAATTTGGGTTTCTCGTGTTTCCTAAAATAAAACAACCCTACTATAATTCCCTAATTGCGATTTATTTATTTTGTTAACACGTTATCGACGTCGCAACAGATGACGTATACATTCTCTAGTTAACGTGTTCATTTTTACTCCCGTGTATGTTTTCTCTGTTCGTTTTAGACAATGTATTCATTTGCGAGAGAATGTACGTATTAACTGTATTGATGCATTGGCTGTAACATATACACCCCTTGATGTGACCTTCTCCAACGTAACATCAGCGTATGTAACCGTCATCCTCCTGTGAGCTAAGTAGCTAATTATTACCTGATACAGATTTCTGGGACATCTCTTCTTTCTGAGCATACATACATACATACCTCTTATCATAGTGACAATATTCCCGAACTTAAAGGAATGATCTCATCATATTATGTACTTATAATATAATATTTGCAAATGAAAGTCAATGGTTAATTTTCTTTTTTTTTTTTATTGTGCAAAATGAAATAAGTTATTTATAAAAATAAAAATAACAATAATTTTTTTTTAAATTCTATTTAATCTGCCAAATGTTACAATTATTGTTATCGTTCACGGTAGATTTATATTTTCTTTTCGCCGACGGACCGGGCTGGGGTTGTGCCGTTGACGTTAACGGTGGTACTTTTGGTACTTTAAATAGAGAACTCATCATCTTCGTATCGAATTTGCCTTTAGTCGGCTGATTAAACTTCGGCAAAGATTGCGGGAAACGACGTTGTCTTTCAAGATTACTTGGCGTCGTTAACGCAAAAAATTGGGTTACGATCTCGGGAGAAGACTGTGCCAATAAGGTGTTCGTTTCCCGTATCGTCTCAAGTTTCTTTTGTTCCAGATATCTTATATTCGCGTCCAATTGTTTAATGCGTAACCGATTTTGTAAGTTCATAGGTTGGCTTTTTTTCTCCGTTAATTTGTCTCGAGCGTTTTCCTCGAATTTCACTCCACCGTTGTCGACCCTGTCGAAATTAACGTTTTTCGTTATTAATACGATAAACAGTGATACGGCGGCGTCGAGTATAATTGTACAATTTACCTGGTCTGTTGTGGACGAGCCGAA
This sequence comes from Hydropsyche tenuis, assembly GCA_009617725.1. Taxonomy (NCBI): domain Eukaryota; kingdom Metazoa; phylum Arthropoda; class Insecta; order Trichoptera; family Hydropsychidae; genus Hydropsyche; species Hydropsyche tenuis. Next base: position 12,798 of record VTON01000165.1, on the reverse strand, counting down.
TACTGACATCGATCCGAATATGAGGCAACCTTGCTTATTTCTTTTTGTGGCTTATGTTTCGGCATGGCTGCTGTCAAACAACTAAAACTGCACCCCGTTCGACGGTAAAAGTGCAACTGGCGTCGTCGCAGGATCTAACAAGAGAGCCTCACCGGCCATGTCACACATGTGCTGTTCACGAGTCTTGAAATATAATATAAAATCCATCGAGAGCTAGAACGAGTTTTTCGATTATTGAACTCGTCAAAAGTGTGATATTAACACCGAAAGTATGTCGCGTTGCGCAAATGAATAAAAATCGTCGCAGTCTATATTTATTTGCGCGACGCGACATGCATCGAAAAACGGTTGTTATGACGTCGGTCCGTTTGGAGGGATGTGTTAGTTCGATTTGACAGTTCGAAGGGATCGGCTTGCTGTTGTTGATGTTCAAGGAAAGAACTCCGACGAGAATCAGAAATCGGGACGTAGACTTTGCTTCTGGTGAACAATTCCATTCTTGACGTCGTCATCGTTGAATACGACGAGGATTTGTCCGATTGCGCAAAACGACGGTAACCGCGCGCCCGAATTACCAAGTATGTATGTAGGTACTTATGTATAATATAATATTATCGTAGAATTTTCTGGAAGCCACGTGCACTACGAGTCATTTTTCAAGGCTCTGACTCCGATTCCACGGCCCTGCAATTTACGCACCTAAAGTGCAATACTAATTGCCCAGAGTCCAGGGGTTCTTAACCTTATTGCGGTTCCGAGCGCGTTTGAGATTTAGGGGAATAGTGGCGGGCGTAGGCCGATTAAAAAAAAAACAAGATTAAGTAGTACGTACGTATTAATTATTTATTTATTTATTTTATCGTTTCGTAATTATTTTATCGTATCGTTTTTAAGGTTGCTATTGATAAGTCAAGATCTTGTTTTTAATTTAATTATGTTCATGGTGGAAAATAAAGATTTGCACAAGTATGTGGAACCAAAACATGATTTAATTTTATAAGTAAACCCTAAACCGATGTGAATCGATTGCCAGCCAAGTAAAATATGTACTTAAGCAAGTGCACAAATTTAGCAGATATAACATTTTAATACATTTGTACCGCACAAAAACAGCTCACTAGTGTTGAGAACCGTTGTTCCAGACGTTCATTCGCTCGGCACGCGCAACGGACGAAATTTGCCGCGCCCAAAGACTCTCGCTATTGATTGGTCACATGTCGACCAATCACAGCACGAGAATCCAACGTTCCCCCTTCCCGCGTCTTCACCCTCGCGCGGACGCCATACGGCATTATTCAAGCTTTTTATTTATTATTCGAAAACGCACCTAGCCCACCCAAGGTTGGCAATGCGAACCGTTGTTGTTGTTGTTGTTGTCGTTGTTATTGTTGTTGTCGTTGTTGTCGTCGTCGTTGATTGCGCCATCACGCGGCAGCATTGGAGCGGCGACCGTTGGAAAGAACATGGTTCACCGTTCTAACTTTCATTCAAACTTTCAATCAAACTTTCGAAAGACGAATTGCGCGGTAATGTATGCGTTTTGTGTTATTGTTGCGAGTTCGTTTATTGCGTCATGTTTTATATACATTTTTTTCGCGTCGGTACATAACTTATTTTTGCGGTCTTGTCGTTGATAATTTCGGCCATAATACGAATCATTGTTAATATTTACCGCCTTCGGATTAACTACGCTATCACTCCGCACCAAATAAGTTATACTTATTTCGCGTTTCCCTTCCACTTTCCTTTTAGAAAAACTGAACGTGGGGGTTGGTTAAGCCAAGGCCGCATTTCATTTACGCATTTATTTAATGCCGAATTGCTCAGTTAGCCAAAAGTCTGAACGTGTTTATTACTGAACGCGTTGATGGGTGTAACTGGACGTATCATATTCAATCAGTTATTCACATCGAGGTTGTTTTTTTTTTATATATAGGTGTCGCCATATTGACATGGTGAGGGGTATTATAGCGTAGTGCCCCCCCGCCTTTTGATTTGTCGGATTTGAAGTGTTTTCAAATCTTTCATAACGAAGATCTCGTTTCACGCTTGACGTTTCGTTCGACACTTGTTGATTTTAATTTGTTTTTACAGGTAGCCGAACTCGAAAAGCATCTTGCAAAAGCAGGGAGATTTCAAAAATAAAGGTTTGTTATTTTCGTATATATTTTTTGATCGTTGTTTACGCACATACTTATTCGTCTAAATTTCTCGACGACTCGTATGAAATTCTGAATTCGAAATTGCACAAATTTGGGTGGCAATTTACTGCACATCTTGAGTTTTGATCATATTCACATTTGTAAAAATAATTTGAACCTATAACAACAATATTGCACGAGAAATAAATTATTCAACAAAAGCTTAATGTAGGCTCAACATAAAAAAATTATATTTCAACATTGAACATTTACTTACTTACTTACTTATAAGTAATACACACATAAAAAAATACTATCCCCATGTATAAATTTTTTTCCCATGTTGAAAATCATACTTTGCACGCAGGGGATAGGCAACGTCGTATAACATGCATTGGTAAAAATCCGCGATCTGTCAAATTTTTCTATAGGGCTTTTAAGTACTACACCCGGCCTGTATAATAATTCAGACAAACCCTTCGCAACGAGTGCCTGACTTCAATTGAATTTGATTTTCATTAGCGGACTAAAATATTTCAGTGAATTTTCTGTAGGTTGCCGAAAAATTGTATTAAAACAATAAAGGTAATCTTACTTGTTATTGCTTATTTCAAATTGTTGACTTTCTATTAATTTTAATTCTGATATTGTTTTCCTATTACAATTAGCAACGAAAGTTAAGTTCCTGAGATGGAAATAAAAAGTGAAAACTCTGAACGTTCCTTTTTCGTCGTCTGTGCACTCTGCTCGGGGAGAGAGAATTTACAACCCTTATTCGAGAAAGGTGGAGATACTTCCCTACATTCTGATATGATAAAGGAATGCTTCAATATAAAAGTAAGAAAAATTACAGTAACAGTTACTTAATTTGTTTGTGCCATCAACAACGTAATATACTCATCAACTACCTACCTATATGTTTTTTCTAGATGAAAAAATACCGAGAAGACTCAAAAATTTGTGGAATATGTATTGAGCAGTCGATCGGGGCGTTAAAGTTTAAGACCAAGTTAGATTGTTTCATCACTTCCCAACAATCAAGTAAGCATTATCATTTGAAACATTTGTGATTTCTATACGCATTAATTTGATACTTTTAAGATTAAGTTTAAGGTGTGATCAATATTTAGCCAGATTGTCTTTAATTTTTTTATTATATAAAATAGCCATTATCAGAAAAACTTTCAAAGAAAAGGACTTTTGATATACGAAACAAATAATTCAACACTATTAATAACTAAATAAGTAAATAAGTCTTGACTATCCTCTATCTTGACATCAACAATTTTTTCAGTTTTATATCGATCATATGCCTTAGAACATGGCGACTAGCTCACAATTAGTGTAAGTTATGTCAATATGTTATGCTTAGGTGGTTTTTAATCCAGGAAATCTCAAATGTTAGACTCTGCGTACGAACAAATGTTACTTATACGATATTATGCTTTATGACAAGGGATTTGACGCTCATATTTAAATCCGTGAATACAAATTTATATAAAGTTCTGGATTTGAACAGCATTTAAATCGCAGCATTATAATGAGCCTTAAATCATAGTAAATAAAGTTACTTAATATTTGTTTGCAGGCAGATTTTAATGCTGGGTAACCCAGCATTATAATGAGCCTATTATAATAATCTTATGTTAGTACATAAAGCTCAATTAAAATGAATAACGTTTGAGATTTCCTAGGTTAGAAGCCGCCTATCTACATGTATCTATCTATCTATACTATTATAAAACCGAAAGTCCCTTTGTCTGTCTGTCTGTCTGTCTGTCTGTCTGTCTGTGTGTGTGTGTGTGTGTGTGTCTGTCTGTGTGTGTCTGTCTGTCTGAGACGCTTTTTGAAAAGTTAAAGTTTGTACTTTATACAAAAAGTGACGAAAGGTCCTGGAGAGCTAAAACTTCGTCAGGTAAGTATGTATCTTAAAAAACATCCCTATAATGACTGGGGAACTTTAAAAAAATTAAAAAGGCGCCATTAAAATTTTAAAATCGAGTAAAATTCGCAATTTCCATATCTGAATTCATTTGGCGTCCATACATTTTTCGTGTATCGAAGCGGCGATCTTTTGTTTTTTCCGAGTTCCGAAATACCCTCTTTTCATTTATATTTTTTTACTGATTTCAGTTGAAAGAGTATACAAAGAAAATTGTAACAGTGACCAATTAAATCTTAAATTATCACTTGTTGTCAAAAACGAATGTCTGATTGATGACTGTAGCGATTTAGAACCTCTTGAATCAGAATTAGAATCAAACTCAGATTTCGAAAATGATAAAAACGAAGAATCAAATGTTTCGATCGATCCCATAAAATCTCCTTCCGAAGTTTCTAATAGTTCCATCCCAATTATAGAACCGTCGGTTTTCATTTGTATTGTTTGTAAAGAAGAATTCAATTTCCATACCTTGTTATTAGAACACTATCCAAAACACAACCTTAACTACATATGTGATGTTTGCGGAGAGGCGTATGTAAAAAAATACAGCCTGATAAAGCATATATCGAAACACACTTCGAAACAATGTCTATGCAAACATTGCGAGAAGATTTTCGTCACCGAAAATTCTTTGTATCAACACATTGAGCTACAGCACAAAGGGATAAGCTTGTATGCCTGTCGGTCATGTCCTAAAAAATTTTCCTCATATTCAGTGAGAAACAAACACCAAACTGAAGAACACGGAATATTGGCCAGAATAAAATCATATGGTACATTAAGTGCGCTAACCCTTCATACCAATACGGTTCATAAAAAAATCAGAGATTTCACATGTACCGTATGCAATGAAAAGTTTTCCAGAAAGCACACTTTGGATACTCACTTTGTCGTACATACAGGTAAATCAAATTTACTTTATATTTTTTTATCGATGGTTCTATGGTAAAACTTTTGTATTTTAGGTGAGAAAAAATTCGAATGTACCGTGTGCAATAAAAAGTTTGGTAAGAAGGGGAATTTGGATAGACACTTTTTGATACATACAGGTAAATCAAATTTATTTAATATTATTTTATTGATATTTCGATGGTTGTATGTTTTCGTAAAATTTTTGTGTTTTAGGTGAGAAAAATTTCGAATGTACTATGTGTAATAAAAAGTTTAATACGAAGGGGAATTTAAATTGTCACGTTTTGATACATACAGGTAAATCAAATTTATTTAATATTATTTTATTGATATTTCGATGGTTGTATGTTTTCGTAAAACTTTTGTGTTTTAGGTGAGAAAAATTTCGAATGTACCGTATGCAATAAAACATTTGGTAAGAATGGGAATTTGAAAAGACACTTTTTGATACATACAGGTAAATTAAATTTACTTTATATTATTTAATCGTTATTTCGAAGGTTGTATGTTTTCGTAAAACTTTTGTGTTTAGGTGAGAAAAGATTCGAATGTACCGTGTGCAATAAAAAGTTTGCAAAGAAGGCGAATTTGAATAGACACTTAGTAATTCATACTGGTAAATCAAATTTACTTTATATTATTTAATCGTTATTTCGAAGGTTGTATGTTTTCGTAAAACTTTTGTGTTTTAGGTGAGAAAAATTTCAAATGTACCGTGTGCAACAAAAAGTTTTTCACCAAAGAGAATATGAATGCTCATTTTTTGGTGCATACGAGTAAATCAAATTTACTTTATATTATTTTATTGATATTTCGATGGTTGTATATTTTCGCTAAACTTTTGTGTTTTAGGTGAGAAAAATTTCGAATGTGATGTTTGCGGTAAACCGTTTAGGACAAAACGTTCACTAATTAGACACATTAAACATCACCGAAAACCCAAACTGCGCAAATGTAAATATTGCAAGAAGACTTATATTCGTAAACACCATTATGTTCGTCATTTACAACAACACGATCGAATGATTACTTTAAAATGTTAAATTTTACCCTAATTTCTGTGAAGTAATTGCATTTTTTTAAATTTAATTTGATATTTTCAATTTCTTTTTTTATTTTTGTTTTCAATTAAATTTTATTTTATTTCTTCAAATTGTGTTCTAATTGTAATTCAATTTAATTTTAACTTTTTAATAATTTTAATTTTATAAAAAAATAGTATTGAAATATGTTTACCTGTTGACTATACATATGTACATAGATGTAGTTTTTCTCTATCAACAAACATTAGAATAACAATACTTAAAAAAAATTTTGAATAATCCTTCTGCTTGTTTAATTTAATTATGTTCAATATGTTAATTAATTTAATTATGTTCATTATGTTTAATTTAATTATGTTAATAAAATTTTATATTAAAAAAAAATTGGCTTTCATTTGCGAGCCCTCAACAACTACTTAAGTCCGGAAATATTGCTATTATAGCAATTGGTATCTATGAAAACAGATGTTTTAGTTGTCATGCGCGAGAGAGAATAGAACAAAGAACAAGCTCCAATTATTGCCACATTTACCATCGGTTTAGGTGTAGCTTCCATTGTGGATTAATCTGCTGGATTTTTCCGTCAGCAACACAAAGCATCGTGGGGGCTGAAGCTGAAACTATCTCGTGTCAGAAACGAATGATCGAATTCAGGAATTAATCGCATCACTCGTGGCTTAGCATCGGTGACTAATAAAAACCATAGGTTTAAAAAAAATCTCCCATCGAATACATTTTAACAACAAAAGTCAAAAAAACTTACGAATTCATGACATTGAGGCTTATCGACAAGCGATGCTGAGTCATCGACGCATACCTCGGGATTCCCAGAGTATGAGAAATGCCTTTCTGTCAGCAATTCTTGAACAAATAAAGTCAATTATTAACGAAAGGGTCTACTTACTTATGTAGACTTAATACCTTTTTTTTTTCGATTCTAAGTCCGCGAGAATTGAATTTGAAAAATGCCCGAAACTACCTAATCACGAATTGACGGTACCCTAAGGTCAGAAAAGCCTACGAGTGGAAAGGATTTTAATGAATAAATATAAACGTTGTTATTGAAATAATAATAAAAGTAATTTGAAATAAATTTTTTAGTTTTAGGTTTTTTTTAAACAAGTATTCAAAAACCGATTTCCGCCGCTTTTCACATTTTAAAACCGGTTTTTATCAAAAGCCGAATTTTGTCCTAATTGAAACCGGTTTTCATCCACGGACTAAGTATACATATATTTCCAGTGAATTTTCCGCAGTTTACCGAAAAATGTATAATATTATCGCTACCTACATACATCTGTAGCCCCCGGTACCATTCTTCCCCCACCCTGCCCCTTTCCATGCTATGACGTCATAATTGCGCCGGCTCTCGGCAGTTGCTATCGGACTGCGTTTAGAGACGGTTTTTCTGTCACATTTCATCCAACTAGACCAGCCTGTGACCGATAAGGTAAGCCATCCCTTGCATATTTACAATATTTTTTTCCCGCTTTTCGTTTCAGTAAAAATTTCAGATTTTAGTTCCGGTTCGAAGCTTTGAAGTGTCTTAAAAGTAATGGCGGTCCTCGGTGCTCTTCTGAGCACTCAAATCGATATTGCGCATCATGGAATTGCTATATTTGCGCTCTGTGCGCCGGTTTCGCTAATAATTCAAATATGGGTTTTTAATCGTATTCAATAAAGCGCAAAATCGTATGTCTTTTGGAGGTATTTCGCGAACGGGTCTGCGCGGAAACCGTCCTTTTTCTAGCTTCCCTCAAATACGATATTGCGCGCTTTATCGAACACAAATTGAAACCTATATTTGTATTATCAGGGTTTATATTAAAAATAAAATCGGACAATCGGACAATCGGCTATCTTTTTTTGCTTTGATTTCCAGCTTTTATTAACTCGATTCCGGGATATGCTTGTAAGTTCGCTTTTTTTCTTTAATACGCAAAACTCCCGTCGCAAACCGACGCGTCGCGTGCGCGCGAAACAAGTTGTGGACTTGCGGTTTCAATAAAAATAATATAATTTTAATATTAATTTATTGAAGTAATCTCGTACAAAAATAATGTGAGCGAAACTCCGCTGTTAATACAAAGCTGTATGATGGTATCATATAAATTGAAAAACATTGGGCGCGACGGCCCTTTTATATAATATGAATTCGGGTTCATCTTTGTTTCAATGCTCACATGATGCGGTAGATGCATACGCATTTTGGGTGCGTTTTGTTTATAAAACGCATTGGTTCAAATTTTAATAATGGACTAAGGAATATGATGCAATACATTACAAATAGTCGAAAGGTACTTAATTAACACGAAGCAAACATTTTTGGTGTGACCCATTTTTATATTAAACACTAGATATTGTCTTTGTTCTTAACGTCTTAACATAATGAGCTGATTTGGTGTGGCGATCGATTAGTGTATCAAATCGTAATTCGCGCCAAAACGACTTCGCGCCAAAATGACCCCCCCCCCGCTGCTCCCCTCAACGGCCGCGACCCGATGACGATTGATTTCAACCACCGCCAACTTCTCGACAAGATTGCCACTTTCACGAAAGAAAACTAGAATTTGCGCACTTGAAGGCCACAAAATGGCCGAACGCTCCAAATTGTCGTACCCCGGCCGCGACATCCCTCGCCCCTTTCAAACGTTTTTCAAACGGTCGCCCATAGGCAGGGCCATACGAACAAGTGGTGCGATGCACACAGGCGGCCCAATTGAACACACGAAATCGATGAAATTTATTTTGGGTATAGATCAAAATTATCGTATTAATATGGTAAAGTATAAAAACCCAATATTCAGCCAGTTTTTAATTAGACGCATTTGAAGTTTCGATTTTTGGACGTGCTTGCGTATGATACGTCAATGGTCAATAGATGGCGCTCCGAAGTTTAACCCTAAAAAGCTTGAATAAAAATGAGCTAGCGCGTTACACAGCATCGATATGCCTTTTAATTTTCGAAGTCGCCATAGAACGACTGCAAACTTAAATTTAATTTCAACCTTGTATTTTTGCTGCCGATGGATTGGTTTTTCGAAAATTTAAATATAGAACACAAATATTTCGTTCATACAATAACGGCAAGCGGCGAAATGAGTCAACTTGTTTTTTTTTTTACTCATTTCGCCGCTTGCCGTTATTGTATGAACGAAATATTTGTGTTCTATATTTAAATTTTCCAAAAACCAATCCATCGGCAGCAAAAATACAAGGTTGAAATTAAATTTAAGTTTGCAGTCGTTCTATGGCGACTTCGAAAATTAAAAGGCATATCGATGCTGTGTAACGCGCTAGCTCATTTTTATTCAAGCTTTTTAGGGTTAAACTTCGGAGCGCCATCTATTGACCATTGACGTATCATACGCAAGCACGTCCAAAAATCGAAACTTCAAATGCGTCTAATTAAAAACTGGCTGAATATTGGGTTTTTATACTTTACCATATTAATACGATAATTTTGATCTATACCCAAAATAAATTTCATCGATTTCGTCTGTTCAATTGGGCCGCCTGTGTGCATCGCACCACTTGTTCGTATGGACGGCTCGGCCCTGCCCATAGGGGCAAAATAAACCCCGCCCCTGTTTCCCAGTTCCAAATAGTTCTTGAACGAGTTGGTGACACCTTTCGTGACCGCGTCGCCCCCCGCGCCCCCCTCTGCCCCACGTTGCCATGCCTGTCTCCAACCGCCATTTGCGCCGCATCACTTGCGTATATTTTTTCAAGTATTAAATATTAGAAATTTTTCGTGTCGAAATAATAAAATCAAACGAAATATTAAAATAAATCGCTTTGACGATTTATTGATTATGCATGTGTGTGTGTGCGGCTAATAGTATTTATAAAGTGCATAGTCCATACGCAACACGCACGCGTTGTGTGCGTTTGTGTGTGTGTATGCGCGCGCATGCATGCATGTGTGTATGTAAAATTGTTTTTTCATCGATCTCTTTGACGATAATCCCAGTGATTCTCCTAATAATAATTTCATTATGTGAAACCCCTTTATTACTTTTTCCAGCGTTTTAAAATCGTTAATTCGTTAAATCGCACCCTTTATTAATTATCACCAAACTAAAGTAAAAAAAAAACACGGATTTGTTATAGTCGGATGCACAAGTGTCATTTACGGAAACATCCGATCACCGTAGGTACCTATCATATTGGCACTAATTGAAACTTAAATCCTTCAATACTAATGACAGCTCCCTCAAAATTGGCGCACGAGTTTTAAACAACTTTCAACCGGTTCGAATTACTTTCTCACACTTTTTATCAATGAAAACTCACACGAATCGACTCACAAATAACTTAACCGATATTTTTGTTAGCAGACAGTTATCACACGAACCACTCGAGTCGACACCGATCGGATAAGGACCGATTTGAAGTCCCATCTGCGAACAGCTTGAAAATGTCCGAAGCACAGTCCAGCGAGGCTCCGACTCTGGAAAAGCTAGCGATGACATGTATGAAAGTTCTGCTGGGGAAGTGCTTCGGCACCAAAACCCCTTTAAAAAGGGAACTTTTGATAAAAATCATGAAGGATTTCCATGCGACGTTCGATCCTAAGGATTTGAATGCGGTCATCGAATCGGCGAGGCCGGCCTTAAACAAAGTTAGTTATGGATGTCTTTGATCTATCAAACTCTTTATTGTCGTTTAATATATGCAGGTTTTCCCCGTACTTCTATTCGGGTGTTACTTGAGTACTTCATGTGTTCGACTTTTATTCATACATGTTGCCTTGTAAAATGCCTTGTTCGTGTTTTGGCTTGAAATTTTTACTCGAATAACAAAATAGGCTGCTGTAGTCATACTTCTCATTTACGAGGCTTTTTTTAATTTTTCTGATAGTCTAGTAAATTTTAAACATTTAGAAATATTGAAAACTATATTAAAAGTCAATATCTTTTATGCAAGTACACCTGAAACTCTTTTTATATGAATTCTAAATTATTAAATCTAAATCTCCAATTTTTTAAATATTTACCATACATTCTTCACACTCAAGTCTCTGTAACGTATTCCCCGTGTAAAAAGAGACTTGGGTGTATATACTTATATATTCATATGGTACAATAATTATGCACTCGTTTCCAATTTTGTCCGATTTTTCAGGTTTACGGGTTCGACGTGAGACAAGTTGGCGGCGAAAGTAACATACATTACATTCTGATTTTAAGCACTCCCATTCCTCCAGCGTTTATCGATTGTTATCCTGTAGACAAAAAGGCTCCCATGATCAACGCTGCTCTTACTCATATTTTCATGAGCGGCGGATCCGTCACTGAAGGTGAAATTATGCACCAATACAATTGAAATAATTAACATTTTCAATTATTTCAGACTTAACGATAAATATCCACATGCTTTTACTTGTTTTAGATGACCTTTGCAAATTTTTAAAGCAAACGGGTTTAGGGAAACCTAGCATCGAAGGTTCACCGTTCGATTATAAAAATTATTTACAGACTTTAACTAGTCAATTTTTCTTAAAATCCGCCAAAGTTAGTTGAAATTATAATTGTATCATAATATATATTTTTTAATATTTGATTTATGGTCCGTTTCAGATTGATCTATTAGGAGTTGAAAAGATCAGCTACAAGTGGGGGGAAAGAGCTGATCTCGAAGTCTCGAAGATGGATTTGTTAAAAAAGGTTTCATTGGTATGTGAATTAAATTTTTGCTTTGTAAGTTATCTCATACAATTTTTATTAATAGTTTTATTCACGATTTTCAGGATTTAAATCGTGAACCCACTTCCTGGCCTGAACAATATAAAATAGCCGAAGAAGATGAAAAAAGGGCCAAGTAGATTTTGTTCTTGCAAATCATTAGTACCTACGCTAGATATTACTTACATTCCATTCGTCGGCGAAAAGAAAAATAACATTTTGATGCATACTTAAATAGAATTTTAAAAATAATTACTATTATTATTATTATTATTATTATTATTATTATTATTATTATTATTATTATTATTATTATAAATACTTAACTTTTATTTAATTTTGTTCGATAAAAAATATAACAAAAATAACCATTGAATTTCATTTGCAAATATATTATAAGTACATAACAACATGTTGAAATCATTCCGGGAATATTGTCGCTGTGATAATAGGCCTAAGTATGTATGCTCAGAAAGAAGAGATGTTCCAGAGACCTGTATCAGGTAATAGTTAGCTACTTAGCTCACAGGAGGGTAACGATTACATATGTTGGTGTTACGTTGGAGAAGGTCACGTCAAAGGGTTGTATACAGGTTCAATTGCGGGGTCACTTTTTCGGAACGTTATTTTGTATGATCTACTGGTGAACCCACACCCATCTGTAATCAATTGTGGGACATTTGCTGGTAAAACTCAAAACACAAAGTGATAATAAGTACAATAAATACTCTCAAATATAAATTCTCCTAACATGCTTAATATACAAAAATATTTAAATTAATTACATCGTTCCCGATCACTCGCTTAATCTCATTCTGATACTCATTTTATCAGATTCGAATGATTCACCGGGCATTTAATATATTTCACGCAATTTATCATTACACAAATACCCATAACACGATATTACAATGAACTGTCTACATTCACAAATAATAATAATATCGTAGGTACCTACTAATATTTCGCAGGTTCGAGAATCCTCGCCAAGTCAAATCACGTCTCGGTCTGCTGACAACAAAAATATGCTCGCTTCGAGTCGTATACGCTTTTATTGTATTATGTATATA